>CATIWF010086659.1:0-40395 GCA_949630135.1 Balakata baccata
GTATTTATTTATATATAAATACGCGATTAAATTAATATAATAGACTAATTTATAGTTTTTACTTACCAACTGCGATGAGGTTAATCAAAAGGAAATATGAATTACTGAAAGATGAAAAGGAATAGTTAGCTCTCAATTGTAGGCACAAGTTGAGTTCTCACACTACTTTCCAGCGAACAATTTCAATTCTAAAGGTAAAACGAAAATCCATATGATGCCCTGTTTGTGCTGTGGGGCTTAACTCACAAGACCAGTGTTTCATGTATTGCTTTGGTTGGAAACAAGAAATATGTTTCCTTACTATCATTTTTCTTCCTTTTTTTAAAAAAAAAAAAAAAATCATTATTCAAAAAGTGGTTCTCTTTTTTATTTTTGCAAAATCTGTGTACTTTTGCTTGATTGCAGTTGTGAATATAACTCCTCTAATTTTTTTTGAATTTAAATCAAGTTTAAATCTTTTTTTCCAAAGAAATTTGCCCATAATTTGAATGTGTTGGATGATTCATATTATTTACACACACATACATGATCTCTAGTTGAGGCATAACTTTTGTTTATTAGCAGAAGACAGAATTGTTAGATGAAAAGGAAGAATAAGACAAGAGCAGAATTCCATTAAATGGGGGAAGACAAGTTGACTTTGAAGTCGAATTAAATTGACAAATATACAAATAAATAATGAAAAACATGAATTTGGAAAGGTTTGACGAGTAGAAATTCCACAGGAAACACGAAATGGGATGTCCCACTTAGGATTACAGCAACATCAAATGCTGGGGACAAAACGATTAAGGCATGTTTCATTGTTTCTTCTTTGTCTTATCAATTTTTCTCAAGGCAAATCCTTAACCATGCATCCAATTGCAAATCAAAGAAACCCCTTCAAAGTTCAAAGTGTTCAAAACCTTTTCTAACTTTTTACTAATTTTTCTAATATTTTACTATTAAAAGAAAACTTATAATTTTCATTTTGCGTTGAACTAAACATACCTTTCCGACATTCCTTTTTTCTTTTCCACTTTGGTTTTGTAATTTGTCATCTTCCTTCCGTCACGTATTTGACCTATATTTGTTTCATTAATTTAGGATCTTTCGAGTTTTGAAGGTTCATTACTTTTAAAATTTGAGAAGAAACGTCTTACCTATTTAATGGTCTATCCAGGCAAATGAGTTCCTAAACTCATCCTAAAAGAACTTGTGGCAAGTCTTTCAATATTCAAAATTATTATAGAAAAGGAATAAACTTGATCACTTGTCTTCGTGTCTCGTGATAGTGACTGAACCTTACAAGAAAGTGAAACATTAAATCCACACCAATGGGTCATGACCCATTAACTCTGAAAAGAGCCCATGAAAATCATGTCCATCTCTCCAGCCCATAACGGCTATGGAATTCGCACATACAGGCAAAATTTCCAGCTTGCCTTGTCCTAATATTGATCTTGCCCTTCCGTAATTACCTTCTGCTTTATATTTTTTTAAATAATACATTCCTCTATTTTACTTGTTATGGGACATATATTTGAAAAAAAAAATAAAGTACGAGTCATCCAGAAAATAAAGGAAAATGTAGCTAGCACTGCACCCACGAATAACAAGAATAAGTTTAGAACAAGCCTCCTATTTCTAAACCTTGCTTCTCACCCAACTGCGGTGATTTTGTAATCTTATCAGCAATTACAGAGCTACACTATCCACACCTAAATCCATCCCTACTCAACAAGTATCTGCATAACTTTGCATTATTTCATGATAACTCTCCAGATTCCGTGGGAAGAAATAGAAAATTAACCAACCTTTTTGATTCACAACAAAATTATGGCTCCTCATTTTTTAACTGACAGTAGAAAAATTTCAAGCTTGTAAATTAACTCTAGCCCCTGGCTAACGTAACATCCAAGTGATTCGAATTACTAGTTGATGCAGATTCTTCAGCCTGGATTGCTTTCCTCACTTTCCCATTGCCATAAATAAGGTCTTCATGTTTGAAAGAATACTCCTTGTAAGCACCTCCGTGCAGATGGAGCAATGCCATCATGCTAAAGGCAAATAAAGCAGCATTACCCAGTATCCCACCCATGTGATCCAATTTAAGGGATTTTCTCACTAAATCGAAACTTGAAATGAGAACTTTGATCACTATGTCACATGCTTTCTCTTCGTGATGGATAAGATTAGCACCAGATGGACTTAGAGAAGGACCATAAAGGTTTTCAGGAGAAACAAAGCGACTTGCATCTCGTACATCTCCTACAAAAGCTAGAGCTTCTTCAATGACTTTGTACTTCTTGCCATGGTGTTCAGCCAGTCTCATGGCCAGAACAATCCTGCTTTGTTCCAATCGAGCAATTGCAGCATCTCTCTCAGCCCGCTGCTGTATTTGTACAGTCTACAAAGCATGACAAAGTAAGGCCCTTTGTTCTTAGGGTTAGATATTAAATCTGAACAAAAGAGGTTTGAACCAACAAACTACAGTATCAAAAGCAAAGACTACTGTAACAATGCATCCAAATTAGCAGCTGGAACAAAATAAATCCTTGAAATCTATTGCACGACTATTTGAACCTAATTTCGAAAGCAATTGGTATGATGGTATCACTCTTCTCATTCAGCAGCTAGAGCTTCTTAACATAACTTGGGCAAATAGAGGTGACTTTTTATAACATCTCAAGCATCTTATTCCAATTGATGCAACGGAACTTCTAACTTTAAACAAAACCCATATAATTGCTCTCTAAAATATCCGCAATCTTCACCAACATTAATGAAATCAACTGTATATTCGCTAGGCTCATTCTCCTAAATTCAACCCTTAAAATGTTGCATATACTTTCTGTGAGTCTGTCATATTCTGCTCACCCTTGGAATAATATCCGGGGCAGCAGCTTGAGTGGACCACTGTGTCCAGTGCCCAATTCCTTTCCGGAATGTTTCTTCTTCAACAAAAACAAAGAGACATTTATAGCTACACTGTCAGCATAATTACTCAAAAAATTTAGTCCTAATGAACTACAAGTGGCAACATTCCTCCTACCACACAATATCCAGAACAAAAAACACCGACGTCTTGTTTGTTTCGTGAGAATTGGATAAAAAAAAAGAAATAAAATCAACAAAAAATCTCGAAGACTAAAATCATTTCCCACTAATTGGGTGGGAAAGCAGAGGAAATCAGAATTACTTTCTTTTCCCTTGCACAATTAGTAACCAAACAAGACGTAGATTTCGATTCCCAACCCAAATTTCTCACCGCCAAAGTAATCAAATCGTAAATAGATAAATAAATAAGTATAAAGAAAATCCTAAAAAAAATTGAATTTACATGGAAAATAAAAAAACCCTAAGAAGCTGAACTTACATGAAAGAACTCCAATTGATCCTCGAGGTTTTCGAGAGCAGTTCTGATGGCGTTGAGACTTTTGGCCTCTTGAATAGTGGAGTCATTATCATTGAGTCGAAAGTCCTTGAAGTAAACAAAGCCGTTCCGGTTCTCCTCAACAGCGTCGTTGGAGCGTTTTTTCTCATCGGAATTCTTCGTGTATTTGACGGAATCAAGGAAGTGAGCGCGGGAAATTGAGTGAATGGCGTCGCTCAGCTTGTCGTGAAGGTCCCAGATTTTCTCCAGAACTGCTTCTATTTCTTCCGTCTCCATATTCTCGGCCACTTTGGAACGCACAAGACTGAAACCATTTCAGGATAATTCTCTCTCTCCTTTTTTTTTTTTTTTTTTGCCTGCGGACGGTAAATTAATTTTTTACCGTTCTTTTTACTTTTGCTAGTCCTTTCTGTTGCTAAGTGAGTAACTAACGCCGTTTCCTATGCTAAACTAAAACTAGATGATGTTCATTTGATTAAAATCAGAGTTATTATTAATTTAAATTTCAATGATTAAAATTTAAAAGAATCAAAGCATCCGGCAACAAAATCGAAGATGTCCAGCAATAATTCCCACCAATATTACTGTACTAGTATACAATAAATATAAAAAGATAATATTTTCCAGAGTTGACGGTATATTAGATCTCATGACAAATAAAAAAGATTGATGATGTCAAATTATAATAGAAGAGAAATTTCAATTTACAATTTGTTTTACACCAATAAAATATTAATATTTACTTACGGTCCAAATTAAGAAAAATAATAAATAAAATTTGTTAACTGTATCGATAGCTTAATCATCTAAAATCAAGAAATTTGCTGTAATTAGAATTTAGAACCAAACGTTTTCTACCTCAGCAAACATATGCAAGTGATAATATATGTAGCCTAGTGATTTAATTGAATGAGTCAGGCAAGGCGATTAGTCTCACAAGAATCAAAGAAGGTATCAAACTAGAAATTCGTTAGATTTCCAGATAAAAGGCTTACCCCTTTTTCCTTGGTTAAAATATAGTTAAGCAATCAGAATCTATGCAGCATATTCACTTGACGCTTTTCTTGTTCTTTCCCCACAGTCTAGTTATCCACGTCCCACAATTTTTGGTTTATTATTCAATCAAAATGCAGAATACAAAATTGTGTCAATCTTTCTATGAAGCAGGTAGCCATTATAAAAACTGAGAAATCAAAAGCCAGCTATAGAAGAAGAAGAAGAAACAAAAATGGGAGCAGATGACATAGCATTGCTCAGCGCACTTGATACAGCACGCGCACAATGGTACCACGTTAGTGCGATTATTATTGCCGGAATGGGATTTTTCACCGATGCTTATGATCTCTTCTGCATCTCCGCCGTGTCCAAGCTCCTCGGCCGCCTTTACTACTTTGATCCCACCACCGGAAATCCCGGCCAACTTCCCACCCACGTTAACAACATGGTGATCGGAGTAGCCCTATTTGGGACTCTCAGCGGCCAATTAGTCTTTGGGTGGCTTGGAGACAAGCTTGGTCGCAGAAAGGTTTATGGGGTTACACTTATACTCATGGTGTGTTGCGCCATTTTTTCTGGTATATCATTTGGGTCCACTTCAAAATCTGTGATAGGCTGTCTTTGTTTCTTCAGATTTTGGCTTGGATTCGGTGTAGGTGGGGATTATCCTCTCTCTGCTTCGATTATGTGCGAGTACGCTAATAAGAAAACCCGTGGGGCTTTTATAGCAGCTGTTTTTGCAATGCAAGGGATGGGGATTATTTTTGCTGGGTTAGTTTCCATGATTGTATCTAAAATGTTCCTTAATCAATACCCAGCAAATCCATTCATTGAAGACCCTATTCATTCCACGCAACCTCAAGCAGATTTTCTTTGGCGAATTGTGCTCATGTTCGGTGCAATTCCTGCTGCATTAACGTACTATTGGCGGATGAAGATGCCCGAAACAGGCCGATACACAGCTCTTGTCCAGGGGAACGCTAAACAAGCTGCCATGGATATGGGACGAGTCCTCAATATGGAAATCAGAGAAGAAGAAGATAAGATATTGCAGTTCAAGGCTGCTAATGACTATAAATTACTCTCTAACGAATTTTACACAAGACATGGGCTTCATTTGATAGGCACCATGAGCACTTGGTTCCTACTGGACATCGCCTTCTACAGCCAAAACTTAACTCAAAAGGATATATACCCAGCAATGGGATTAGTGAAACAAGCCATTGAAGTGAATGCTATACAGGAAGTGTATGAAAACTCATGTGCCATGTTCATTGTTGCCTTGCTGGGGACTTTCCCTGGTTACTGGTTCACTGTGGCTTTCATTGAAAATCTTGGCCGCTTCACTATCCAACTCATTGGCTTCTTTATGATGTCTGTGTTCATGCTCATTATGGGAATCGAATATGATTATCTTAGAGATCACAACAAATGGCTATTTGCACTTCTCTATGCGCTCACCTTCTTCTTTGCTAATTTTGGGCCCAATAGCACCACTTTCGTTTTTCCGGTTGAACTATTTCCGACCCGGCTGAGGTCCACGTGTCACGGGCTGAGTGCGGCTGCAGGGAAGGCCGGAGCTATGATTGGGACATTTGTGGTTCAATCATATACTTCGGATGAACAAGTGTCGAATATTAAGCATGCTTTAATGGTTCTCGCATTCACTAATATGTTAGGATTTTGCTGCACTTTTTTGCTTCCGGAGACCAAAGGACGGTCGTTAGAGGATATCTCCGGTGAGGACGGTGGAAAAGGAGTGGCTAGATGTTCGGTTGCGAGGGAGAAAAATTCCAGAGAATCTATATAATGGCCAAGTGTTTTTTTTTAAATGGTTAATTAAGTTTAATTTGGCATATATAATTATAATTAAATAAATGAGCAATACACTACATTTTTGCATAGTTGTATTATACAATTGTCCCATATAAATATATGTGAACAAATTTTCAACTATACTTGCTTTTTTCATATGTATCTTTTATGGTTCATGAACATATGCTTTTAAATTAGGGAATTTTATAAAAATGAAAAAGTGAGTAAATATTTAAAAAATACAGTAACTCAAACTTTTTTTCAAAAATATTACATACACAAATTTTTTTAAAAAAATACTAAAAATCAATATTTATCTAATGTTTTCGCAAATTTAATGAAAATTGAAGTTAAAAAAATTTTATAAAAAATTTACTTAAAGTTTATTCAGGTTATATAAAAAATTTACCCAATATTTATCAGAAAATTAATACAAATTGAATTACATAAAATTTACTCAATATTTACCAAAGAATTATCCAAAATTGATCTAAAATTTATCCAAAATTTACCAAAAATTTACTACAAAATTAATAAAAATTGAATTTTCAAAAGGTTTATTGAAAATTTACTCAATATTTACTTAAGATATATCGAATGTTTACAAGAAAATTAATAAAAGTTGAAGTTACATAATGTTTATCAAAAATTTACTTAACTTATACCTAATATTTATAAAAAAAAAAAATTAATAAAAGTTGAAATTACATCAGATTTACTCAAAATTTATCAAGATTTACCAATGTTTACCCAAGAATTACCCAAAATTTACCCAAAAACTACTCAAGATTTATCTAACATTTACCAAAAAATTAATGAAAATTAAAGTTACAAAAAATTTATTTAAGACTTATCCTGAAGTTTCCGATATTTACTTAAAATTTACTATAAAATTAATAAAAGTTAAAGTTATATAAGGTTTAGCTAAAATTTACTCAATATTTATCCAATATTTACCCGAGTTTTACCCAAAATTTATTATAAAATTAATGAAAATTAAAGTTACAAATACTTTATTAAAGATTTATTTAAAGTTTATTCAATTTATATTTCATATTTACCCAATGTTTATAAGAAAATTTATCAAAGTTAAAGTTATGTAATGTTTATCTAAGATTTATCCAATATTTATCAAATGTTTACCCAACATCAAGTCAATTTCTTAACTAAAAATTGCCAAAAATCTATCCAAAATTTACTAAAGTAGATCATCTTAATTAAGTTAATAAATACAAGTTTATATTTTTTTTTGTAATTAAGGTTTACTTTAGTAATTAAGTTAATTAAATTCGACTTTACATACTTTTTTTGCTAATTAAGCAATGATTAAAAATAAATAAATGCATGCATAAAGATTAATAGTAGTCATACAAATTAATAAAATTATTAATCTATATTTAAAATATGAAAAATGATCATTTGTTGTCTTAATTAAATGAAAAATATATTAAATACGCAGTAAAATCAATATTTGAAAAAAAAAATGATAAAAATAAAAATATAAAAAATGAGATTGAAAATATAGAATTTTTGCATGTAAAAAAAAATTTTCGCTTTCAGTGAAACATGTAAATTTCTCTTTAAATTAATTCAATTATATACTAATATATATTTAAATTTTTTTATTTTTATTAATTAGTATGAATATAAAATATATACATATTAACATATAATTAGATGAAAATACAGATATTGTGATAAAATAAATCTATCTAATAATTTCTCATTTCCAAAAGCCCCATAACAACCAATAGCACACCTTCCTCTCTAATCACCTATGAATTTTAAGGCTTTGTTTGCTTCGTCTTTCACACATACACTCATTCTTGCTTTGTTTGCACTGATTATTAATTTTTCTTTTCGAATTGAATTTACTAAGAAAATATAATTTATAAATCGAATGTTATTATCAAATAATTTAAAATAAAAATAATTTATAAATTAAATTTATATTGAAAATATGACTGCAAAATCAATTTTAGATTAAATGGGCAAATTGATATTAAAAAAAAAAGTGGATTTTCTTTTGTTAAATAAAACTAAACAGATAGCAGTGGTCATTCCAGTTTGGAACTGACAGTCAATAATTTCGGGTTAGAACTGGATTAGAAATATTGATGGACCATTTCCAGATCTGTTCAGGCAATTCCGGAATCGGAACCATGGTTCCGTTTAGAACTAGCAAGTTTCGGTTCCGAACCGGAACCAAAAATTTAAAAAAAAAAAACCAAATTCTACATGCGCATCAGAACGGTTAGTCTCCCTCCCAACTGTTATTTAACCTTTTTTTTAATAATTTTTTGTTAATTTTTTTAAAATTAATTTATAATATATATTTAAAAAATAAATAAAGTAAAAACAAATATGCTGCTACAACTGAAAAATAATATATATAATTTAATGGTATTTTCTCTTTTCAACTATTCAAAATTTTTTTTATAAATATTTTAATTCATCTCAGTTTCATTTTATCAAAATTTCTCTCAATTTCAAATTCTTTCAACTATATAAAATTATTTTTTCTCTCTTAAATTTTCTATAGTCTCTAATTACACTCTAATTTTTTTTGAACTCTATAATTCTCAAATTTTCTCTCTTTATTGTCAAAAATGACAAATAATAGTGGAAGAAGTCATTTTAATTCCAACAATATTTTTGTAGAAATGTAAAATTATGATAATTTTATTAATACAGAGGATGAGAAGGAGGAGATGACAAACGAATTGGCTTCCGAACATAGCATTCAATAAAACTAAAGAATAACGGATGATATTCAAATAAATATAGGTCAAGAGTCGAATCAGAAACTCCGCTTCTCTGATATTTTTAAATTCATTTCAAGAAAATACAACTAAATGATGACCAATTTCAAAAGGCATTTGGAAAATAAATATGTGACTCAACTCGGCATCGCAAAAAAACAAACTCAAATCTCCGAGTTTGTAGGTTCGTCTTCTAACTCTTCATTATTTTAATATATTGATGAAATATATAAATAAGAAATGACAAAAATGATAAGTGCTGAAATTTTATTTTTTAGTTTTGGCAAAAAAATTGACTTTAATAATTTTTGTCAAACTGCTTTAAATCTCGCAGTTAAATGTATTTTAAAAAACACTCTTAAACCTGCTTTATTTAAATTGTATAATGAAAATAAAAAAAAATTGTGCAAAATTTTTCTTCTTTAAATAGACTTGTTGCAATTTGGAGTGATATTTGGCACATATATTCATATATGGGTATAACATGTTATTGAATTAGTGATTATTGGATTATTCAAAAAATATTATTTGCATTTAGAGTATTTGATGATAGACATACACCATATAATATTTATAATAATAAAAAATATTTTAGAAGAATACGGTTTAGTTAATAAAATTTTTTCAATCGGTTTTAATAATGCGAATGCTAATACTGCTTTAAATAAAGAGTTTCAATTTCTATGTCAATTTTATATTGGTGGAAAATTTTTTCATATTAGATGTGCAAGTCATGTTTTAAATTTGTATGTGCAAGATAGTTTAAAAATATTGGGTGATACAATTGAATCAATAAAACAAACAGTTATTTATTTGCATAGATATCTCTAAATTATGAAAATCATGAATTCGATTTTGTCGTGAAAATAGCAAAAGACCGAAAAAATTTCCATAAGATGTCCCAATTCATTGGAATTTTATATTTGAATTAATCAACCAGTCATACACATATAAAGATTTATTATGCTCATTTATTTCCACTAATGTGACATAAATTAATTTATATCCACAACATTAGAACGTTTGTAAAAATCTTTTAGAGATTTTAAAAGTTTTTAATGATGTAACATATGTTTTAAGTGATGTTTATTATTCTACATGTCATTTATTTTTTACTCAATGTATTAATATTGTCGATATGTTTAAAGTGTATATAAATGATGTTATTTTGCATGATATTATATTTGTCATGTGATATAAGTGGTTATCTTATTTTAAAATGATTCATTTGATTAATCTTGTATGTTGTGTTTTTGATTTTAGGTGTATAATTATAATGTTACATTGCTATTTGCAAATTTATTATGAGTGTCTTGATATTGAATATGTTAGTATTGATTCAATAGTAAATGAAACTAGAAGAAATATTTGTAATCCATTTAATAAATTTTGTAATTTATATAATATTTCTATTTCCACTAGCTCTAGTTATGAAGAGGTTGAACTGAAAAGTGTAAAAATGCGTGATCGTTTGATATTCAAAAGTCATAAAAAAAATCCCGATCATCCACTTGTTCACTCAAACTTAACATTTATCTAACAACAGATTTTGAGTTTGGTGATAGTAAAGTAGGTAAAGAGTTTCATGTTTTTGAATAGTAAAGTTGCCACCAAAATACTTATCTCGTCATTGCCCAAATTGTAAACAAATTTTTGCATCTCTAGTTTCTACAGTTACAGTTGAATAAACATTTAGTTGGGGAGGTAATATTTTGAATAAGGATGCGATCAAGTTTAGCACCCAAATTAATTGAAACCCAAGTGTGTATTGCTGATTGGACTAAAGTGGCCCTAAGACAACAAAAATTTGAAAAAGAAGAATATAACGAAGAATTAACTTCTACAACTGAATGAATTATTAGCACATTTGGTATCGGCAATTCCAATTATACAAGGTAAATGAAGGCAATTTAATTAATAGTAAAAAGATAAGAAAACTACATAAGCTTTGATTTCTTTAAACTCGAGGCACTTAATTAATAGTAAAAAAATTAAGTTCAAGTCAATTTATTAGTTTTAATATTATTTTAAAATTTTTTCTTAAATTTACTTTGAATATTTTTTAAAATTATAAATAAATAGTCCACTTATAAATTTTTAACATTATTACTTTTAAATATTTTTTTCCAATTTAACTTAAATAATTTTTAAAATTAAAACTAAATATTTCACTTAAAATTTTTTAAATTTAGTACTTTAAAATATTTTTCAAATTTAACTTAAATATCCATTTCTCCTTCTCTCGTTATTGTAATTTAAATTTTTTTCTCAATTTGTACAATTAACTCTAAATAATTATAATTTATATAAATAATACATTATTTTAACCTTAATTGTATTTTTTTAACTTATAAATTATTCTCAATTATTAAATTTAATTTTATATTAAAAATAAATAATCTTTAACTGGCTGAACCGAAACCGAAACTGATCGGTTCAAATTTGTTTGAACCGTAGAACTGCCATTTCTAACAAACGGGTTAATTAAGACTGCAAGGTTCCTACTTGCAATTGGGGTAATAGTAATATCAAACCTTCCGATTCCCTTTTCTCCAAGGAATTAGGAGATATGCTCCATTAATTAAAACACAAATATTCGATTCCTCGAGTAAGAAAGGTTTCCTTCTATTTTAGGTTGATCATCTCTTTGATCGTATCTTGATCAAAGAGCATGGCAATGATTGAGCGAACTCGGAATCCATGGGTGAATACAGAGCAAGCTTCAAGAGCCAAAGTAAATAATAGGTCGTGATAGAACCCCACCGCGCCAATCAAACAGTGAACTTGGTTGGAAATTAGGCTTTGGGGAAAGGGATTTCTCTGTTGTCGGTGCTGCCTTTCTCTCAGCAATTTTAGTTAATCCACTTAATGTTGCCAAGGTACTCAGTGTACAATTAGACTATATATATGATCCTCTGGATTACTTTTTCATTAGTGTATTTATTTTTGTTCAATTTTATTGCATTTTGATTGTGTAATTTCGGAATATTTATATCGTTGCTGTTGTTCGTCATCTTTAAAATTGGATTGCTCCTTATTTGCTGTATTTGAAATAATACTGAGATAATGCAGGGAATTAGAAAATACTGTTAATATCAACGTAACTCTAATCTCTTTTTAATGGGTAAAATGAATTTTTTGTACAAAAACTTTGGCACTTGTATCAAAATGGTACCAAATCTTTATTTTGTATCAAATTGGTACCATATATTTACAATTTTATTTCAGAATGGTACCAAATCTTTGTTTTGTATCAATTTAGTACCATATATTTACAATTTTGTTTCAGATGAAAGTATTTACGATATTTATGGTAGAGTTTGTTTGATGTGGACACCGAGAATACCCGTATCACATACTACTTCAGATAAAAATATCACATATTACCACTTCAGATAAATGATACCAAATCTCTCTTTCTGGCTTCTGATTTATGCAACTACTTTGCAGTTGTAGGCATTCAAAACAGCCCAAATTGGTGTGATTCCTCATGGAGTTTGGAAAACTCTGCTAGATGTCCTCTTCAATGTGAGGAGCACGCATAATATCCAACACTATGGACAATGGTGGGTTGATTCTTTTACTTGCATGGTGATGGTTCTGTAACTTATCATTCTACACTATGTGTAGTTTAAAGTGAACATTAAGTGTGAGGGAAGTTTGATAACACTTGGAAACATGAAAACTATCATTCCGAAATCCAAACAATGATTTACCTATCATGGTTGTATGTCTGTTTACGAGGACTTCTAATTAAGTAATAATGAGCTTTATAATACAGAACTAATATGATTGGTATCTCTTATAAGAAAAATACAAAATTGTCGGTGATGCTTGAAGGGAATAAGGTTGAATGGGGAAAGAAAACAGAGAATGAAGGATAATCCCTTGAGGTAAAATGAGAACAGAAAATTGGGGGTTTTTATTGATCTTGATTTTGAACTATTTTGTGATTTTTTTTTTTATTTTGAAACAATATTTTGTATTTCAATGTATGCTGCTTTGTATTGTCAAGAAAAACAAAAAGTGAAGGCTTGCAGATCAAGTACACTAATATGAATATAATGCTGAACTAATTATGAAATTCTGTGTGATGCTGAAAATTATGTTGTCAAAAAATGGAGGGTTGTGGCTTAGAATGAGATTCTTGTTGATATAATGAAACCTGGTTAATATTTCTTATTGTAGCTGATACACGTCTTGCGACAGTGAGAGGGTACTCTATCTTATAGACAGGCAAGGGGGCACAGCTTGCTCGTGATATTCCATTTTTTGAAATTTGTTGGTCAACCCTTGAGCCTGTGAGAGCCTGACCTTTTGCTGTTATGTAAACATATGCTTTCTCTTGCTAATATTATTTAATGTCATGTGCTGCGTTGGATATTAAAGTAAAATTCTTTTTTTCTCATTGATATAGATAAGGAGAAAATTATTAAGTTTGGTTGGTGAAGAATCTAGTGTGGCAAGCATTCTTAGAGCAAACCTTTATGCTGGTTTTGTTGCTGGAAGTCTTGCTACTGCTGCTACATGTCCTCTAGATGTTGCCAAAACCCAAAGACAGAGGTTATTGCTTCTCTCAACTTAATTGGCATGCAAATTTAGGTTGATGTTGGTCATCTTTTGTATTTGTTAAGGTGTTCAAGATGCAATTTTTATATTAGGGTCTATTGTTATTAAGAAAAGGAGCAAATATTACTGTGAAAATTTATATTTAGAACTTGAACTTTATGAAAAATAAAAATATGAATAGAAGGAAACAATCGAGCTAGATTGCAATCTGTGCTAAATATGGAGATTGATATGTTTTTCTCAAGGCTGACTATATCTGACAAGTTTGATGTCTTTTTCTTGACTTTCAAAAGGATCCTGGTAGGGCATTGCGGATGGCAACGAGCCAAGTGTTGGTTGATGTTTGGAGGTATGTTTCATAGATATGGTATACTTTATTATTGGATGATGTTGTAACTTGAAATCGTCATCTGGACCTAAATATTAGAGGAACAGAGCTGACAAAAAACTTGAAAACGGACTAACCATTTCAATGCTCAGTTAATCAAGTTTTATTCTTGTTTTAAATGGTGGCTACTATTCTGTTATTGAACATCGATTGATAGCAAATTTAGAATTCCAAATGCCGCGAGGCATCTTAAGGGGAGATCTCAGATCTGGAAAAAGCTTTTTTAATGCATTGCTGAATGGCCAATTTGAACTTACAATCACGTAATATTAATGCCAATACATTGACTGGTCTAATTCTTATCTTCAGTCTAATATATATTGTCGGCTGCCATAAATATTTTAGTACTATCGATTTGATTGAACATTATAGATTTGCAACTTCCCATGTGTGACAAGATTTCCAAATTTAATTAGATCAGGGATGGGGGAATGAAGGCACTGTTCACAAGTGTTGGACCTCGTGTTGGTCGTGCGGGCCAATCAGTTGGGATTGTGGTCTCGTTTTATGAAGCTGTGAAGCATGTTCTGCATCAATTCTATGCAACTTCATGAGCTTTGTTCGTGAGAAAACAATTTTTAGTGACACTGTAGGTGCAAGTATATAATGCCCGCTAAAGAGAGCTTAATTGAAACATATGAGTAAATGATTTATGAAGGGTATTTTAGTAATTTAAAAGTAAGAATTTAAAATATATGTATAGATGAATTAATTTTGAAAACATATGAGAGGTGTATTGGGGATATATAAGAAGTATATGCAATATGATAAAGAGTATAAGTTTGATGTAAGAGGATAAAAGTGACTTAATAGATGAAGAAGGGTAAATGGATGTTGTATTGGAGGTATATTTGAGGTATATATGAGATATATTGGTCAATTTTGACTTTAGTTTGAAGAGAGAGATGAAATAAAATGAAGAAAGTGGAAAATTGCATTATTCACGCCTATAAACATCGTGGTCAAAGAAAAGTTTTGACTGTTTTTACTGTAGACGTTCATGACCATAAAAGGGTTTTGTTCATGACCGTAAAAGATTTGTTCATGACCGTGAAAGGTTTAGTATAAAAGCTTTTTACCCAATCTTATCCTCATTTTTCACCATTTTATTAGCTCTTAAACCCTATTTATATACACCCAAGAACCATATGTGAGTGTTCTCTATGGATTTTTGAGTGATTAAACACCAAAACCAAGAGAGAAACCAAAGTGAGATTTGAGAGATTTACCAAGAAAGAAGATGAAGTTGGAAAGAGAAAATATAGAGGTTGAGGGAGTTCGGGTCTTCCACCAAATCAACCTTGTATTCCTCGAATTAGGTAGAAACTCATTTGTAAATGGATAGGTTTGATATGGAACCTTGAGTATTATTTGGGAAAAACACTTCTTAAGGTTAGATTGAGTTTATCTACATGTTATTAGATAGATTTAAGTAAGAAAGAACTTAACTTAATGATTTTTGAGTTAGGGATTGGAGTATATGGCGATATGTAACTATAGATGTTGATATATGGTTTAAGTTAATGAGAAATAGTTGTGATTATGTTTAGGTGATGCCTTTGGAAGGTGGAATTAACCACCAAGGAGGCTAGGCAAAATTAAAGTTTGGATTTTGAGTTGGCTCCATAAAAGGTAAGTACACGTATGCATTTTAATTTGATAATATGATATGATATTGAATAACGTGAAAATGTAAAATATGGCATGTAACTAAAAATAATTGATAGCTAAGATAAAAATGAAAATATATATGATAGATTAATCATGTTTATGGGCTATAAATAAGGAATGAAGGAAAGAGTTAAAGTTAAAGTTGATTAAATAACAAGATTTCGGTATGCTAAATGTACTCAAAACCATAATTAGTAAGCATATGATTGTTGACTCCATAGCTAAATAAATCTATAATGAGCTAGCTTGCTTATAGGCTTAATAACTTGTTAATTAACATTAATGAATAATGAATGACTTGGATTGAGATTAATGATAGAAGAAATAAGATAATTGTAAGTAAGGTGAATATGGTTATACAGGAATTTTACAAGTAATGACTTTTGGAACTTGAATGATAATTATGTATGTGTGATTATTTAGCTATTGGCTTAGTTGGTTGAAAGTTAGGTTCAATATCCATATTGAGAATTGATAAATTGCACAAGTCCAATGAGGGCACTTAAAGTGCTTGAAAGAAATGACATAAAAGAGGTAAGTCCCTTCTGAACTTGTAAATTGATGAGATGTGTGCATAAATAGTATTGAACATGCTTGTCGATAAGTATGCAAATGATAAGTTATAAAAGTATAAAATGACATGTTTAAAAGTTAAAGAAGTTAATTTGGGTGATTGAATATGTATAAAATGATAAATGAGCATGAAAATGGTATATGTGCTTAAAATGTGTATTGTATGTAACGCTTAAGTTGTTGAGTTTGGTTGTGAATCTAATATGTAATGATTTAAGTCATATAAACTTGAATATAATTGTGTCATATGCCTATGAATGAATGCTAAATGTCTTTAGGATTGAAATTTTGGCAAAATTCGATTATTGGAACAAGTTATATTTTTTCACAACCAGTGTCACAACTAAGCTAAAAACTATCATAGCCATGAATATAGGTCCAGAATGCTTCACGGCCAAGCTTCACACTCGGGGCAAAATTCATGGTTGTGAAGGTACCGTTCGTAGCAAAAATGAACCTTATTCAAATGATGTTTTGGTGGGTCCAAAATATACCAAACATGCCTAAATGCTAGAGTATAATGTTAAATCATATGAAAACATGTGAATGAATGTAAATATGATATATGAACATGAACATGTTATATATAATAAGATGAAAACATAAAAGAATGATATTAAAATAAGAAGATATTTTAACATAAATATCTATTTCTTCACCTGTGGACTAGAATTATGATAAATGGTACACCATTAAGAGGATTTATGGTACCGAACCAATTTTCCTTAGGTACAAGGTGGCTTAGGCTCATAGAGCGCCCTTGATCCCATTTACATACTGATGATATATTGAAATCAGACAAGATGACTTAAACTCGTGGAGCGCTTTTTGTCCTGTTTACATATAGATGATATATCATAACCCAACAAGGAGGCTTAAGCTCATGGAGTGCTCTTGATTGGAGATCAGAGTGAATAGGGTGGTTAAGCTCGTGGAACACCCCTATTCTATATCTATATTCTAGATAATCCGAAAATGAGATTTGAACTATTTATACTAAAATGATATATGAGAACGAATTAAATTATAAGAGATAATTGTGTGATATATCACAAATTTATTATATGACTTTGAAACCAATCGAGCCTTTGAGAGGTTATTGTGCTGATTGGCAATCGAGATACGAAAAAATTGCTAAGCGATATAACTTTGAAATAACTACACAGAGATTCTAATCTAATAGTACATGATTAGGAAATATTGGAATATTGAAATAAAGAAAAAGATATGAAACTTGTAAATTAGATTAACATGTGTGTATAAAGCATTGATTTAATAGATGGCTTGGCATGATTGTTGAATTGTTGTATTTACATGTTTTGTAATAGTTATATTACCAACTTTTACATGCCAATTATATATTTTGTATGATATGCATATGTGTTTTACTAAGTTATGAGTAGCTTAATGTGTTTTCATATACACGCAACTAATGAAGCCAATATATAGTTGCAGTAGCAGTTGACTGTGGATATACCAAAGTCCATATTAAGAGGAGACCGTGCAGACTGGATATTATGTGAATAATGTAGCAAGCAAAGAAGAAAAAAGTCAGTTTTAATTACGTAGGTTCAGGTTAGTTTTAATTTACAGCGCGGAATTGAGCCGAAATTTTGATAATTTGAGATGTTTCCCCAATCTATTTACAGTGTAGTAGTTCCAGTGATTTCCTACCGTATTTTAATGTATGTATACATATATATAAAATTTTTAATTACTCTTAGAAGCAATTGCAAGAAAAAAAAAGGGTCACCGGATAAGAAAAAATATTATAAAAAAGAAAAAATATAATCATTAAGAATATGCATTAATTTTATTTCATCAAAAATATAATTAACATTTCAACTTGGGATCTCACATTATTAATTATTAAATCAATATCATTATATTACTTTTTTTTTTACAATAATATACATTAATTAATGCACTGAAAAAATAAAACACTTGTCGTTCTATCAAAAATACGAATTTATGTTTCACTTGTAAAACCTGAATCCTTAAAACCTCAATAATAATTAAAAAAATAAAAAACGAATTAACCACAAAACCATAAAGATGGAAAAACAATGAAATTGATGAATCTCAATGGATAAGGTATGTGAGCACCAGTGCCACCAGCATTAGAACAAAAGCTATTCCTTGATCTATAGCTATGCCTGCAAATTGAGAAAAAAACAAAAAAAATAAGAGACCAAACTAAATTAAAGGTGTCAAAATTAAATTTCTATAAAAAAATTAATAAAGATTTTAGAAAAATCTATAATTTAAGTATAATTTGGAAGAATATTCGGTTCTGTTCACTTTTTTATTTTCCAAGGATTAATAATAAAGAAAATTACTATTTATCCATGATATTTGACATTACACTAGTACTGTTAAAATTTAAAAATTATGATATTTACCACATTTTTTATTTTTATTAAACTATATAATTTTTCTGTTAATTTTTAAAGCATTTACCATTAGTTATAAAAAATATTTTATTTTACCTAAAGCTTAATAATATAATAGATTAAATCTCAGAGAGGTACTAGTACAATTAGTCAAACTTCAAGTGTGTTAGTACAATATATCAAATTTCAAAGAGTAAATAATAATTTTTTCTTAGTTATTTTACTACAATCTAACGTCTTTCTAATATAAAATCTATCAGAATGACATATTAGTATAATATGCTAAAATAGAGAGGTCAGATAATATAATTTTTAAATCTAAAGAGATATTAGTATATTATATCAAACATTTGTAATTTTTCCTTAATAATATAATTCTAATTTGATTTAATCGATTAAACGAATTTCTTTTATTCAAATAAATTAGACTACATGACATTAAATTTTTCATTTTTCAATTCGATTGAATTACATTTTCATATGAAAATTTTATTCGGTTTAACCGAATGCTCACAAGTTATCGAAGGAGGCTCCGGTCCAGTAGGAAAACCTGAGAATTTCTTTTTCTAAGAAAGGAAAAAGATGAAAAAAAGAGTAAGAAAAACTCACCGTCGCTTGTTGGCGAAGGAGCAGCGGCTGGGGATTGAGCGGTAGCCAAGGGCATTATAGAATAAATGACAGCCATGATGGTGGCAAAAACTCCATAAGAAACCCTCAAAACACCCATTTCTTCCCTATAATGCTCTCTTTATGTATATTATCTGAACAAACAAAATGGAGAGAGACCTCCAAAACACAAAACAAATGGAAATTGAACAAATTAAAGAGGCTTGAATTTGAGGTGAGAAAATAGTGAATATTGAGTGTTATTTATAGCACGGGCTTCTATTCTCCAAACAGAGAGAGAGATAGAAGGCATACCCGCAAGTTCAGAGGACCCACAAACCCATGTGGTCTGTCTTTCATCATTCCAAGCTGTGTCTTCATAAATAAAAGGAAAAAAAAAAACCAGCCTGTCTTTGCACTTATGTTAGAGACGGTCATTCTCATGAATTTCTTATATATATGCACTGCTGGTTCTTTCTGGCAACCTCTTTCAGCAGTCAGCACTTAATTCTTACGCCAAATTAGAATATTCCATCCTTCATAATCATATATATGATCGACTGTTTGAATAAAGAATTGTTTTTTTCATTTTAATTTTTGTAACACGGAAGTTTCATAGTTAAAAGATGGGGCATGGATGACAAGTTGGAATGAGCACATCACGAAACAATGATATGACAAGTGGAGGATGAAAAGATTTTGGCTGTCATACAAATCAAAACTGAAGATTGAGGTTCAGGAATATTTGTAAAGGAGAGGAGTCAGCTGATTTTTGTTTCAAAACACCTTTTTTCCCTCCCTGTTCTTATGTTGAATGCTTTTCAGAAAATGAGTCGACCTCCGTAATTTACTTCTACCAGAAGGTCCTTCTGACTTGCATATACTTACCTCGCTATTATAGGTTTGCCTAGTCATCAGGGGAGGAAAAGAGGGTCCTCTTTGTTCTTATATATATCTCAAACAACTGCTTAGAATAGCGAGTCGCCAATGTTCTGCAGAGTTCAACGTAGCTGGAGCCATGTTCCTCCAACTGCTGCTTAGATTTCTTTATGTCACCTTGAGAATCTCCACCTGTGAGAAACTCAGCCAACTTAGTTCCCCAGCAAGATTTCCAAACATAATTAGTGGGAAATAACCGAAATATTCCACACGTAATGCATCTTTTAAAAACGGAGAATACAAGATCAAGTTTGATTAATGAAATTGCCACGCCAGAAAGGGGCAACAAGATTCTGAAGTGGCATTTTGTAACAAAGAAAGGGAAACCATTACAGGAGCACCAAAAGTTCAACAATAATTGGGGGATCCTGAGAGAGCCACTGGAACCAGACTCAATCTCGAGTGTTTTGGTATGACAAGCCCAACCAGATAATAATGCATATGTAAGAAACTAAGTAGAAAATATCCCACCACTAATAGTTAAGGTCAAAGTAATTTTCGCAACTCTATATACACAGACGTGTGATCTTAGTGCTTTTCCCCAGTGGGAAAACAATTAACTAATTCTAGTTTTTCTGCAACCTAAAATAAGAGAAATTTGAAGCCAAGATCTCAATTAATATCCTGCAAATTCACAAAATTGGAGTAAGCTACACAAGGAATTATAGACAAATGAGAGAATTTTGTATCACACAAATATTTGATATTGGCATAAGAATATTAAAAAATGAAGTTCAAATGGTCAGAACGTAGACACAATATAATGCACATCGACAGCATGCCTGCGTACCTATATGTGCAAGCAAACTATAGATCAAATGGTTGATACATGAGAAGTCAGCAGCCATCAAATTGCTCTCCGCAGAAAGACAATATTGTACCTGAAAGCATCAAATATGCTAGTTGTTCTCAAAATTGCTTCTTTGCTAATTTGCTCGTCAGAAGTTTGCTGCCTAAACAGAGCACATACAGCTGTTACACACAGTTCAAGATCTTTATCAATCTCATCAATAAATCTACACCAGGAATCGACTCTAGAATATGCTTCTTCAGTTTAGATATTGGAATATAGTCATCTTCATCACTCTCATTATCACTAGTTACAATTTTAACACTCCGTTTCTTTTAGAAGTTGAGACACACAGAACATTATTTTTCCAATCATCCACATCATCTTCGTAATCCTGACAGCAAATCTCATCTTTCTTACCATCCAAAGTTCCAGCTAACACATGATCAGTTGATATACAGACTTTCTATTTCCCTGATAATTCAAAAATGGGATACCTTGAGTATCAGATTCATCATCACTATCAAAAATATTAATGACATTGGAATGTGCAGGGTTGCAAATGGCTGGTCAATCTTTTTGCAAGGGCTTCTTTCTTCATCAAATGTTAGATATCTTGTGACTTTCCTGTGACATTCCCCTTCCAATTTTGAACACATAGCTCTCTTTCCTGCTAAAAGATTGAGGTTGCATGGGCTGTCTTTATATGGTGTACCTGCCACACAATGATAATAAATAAGAGATGGAGAAGAATAAAAATTTATAAATTTTTTTTAAAAAAAAAATTAATAATTTTTCTGAGAGTATGAGAACAGACAAAAAGGTTCAACAAAAGGGTATTACAAGAAGGCTTATCCAAATTATGCTCCTGTAAGTATATAGTTCACACTTGAAAAATGGACAAATACACTGCTACAACCCATTTTGCCCCAAAAAGGTGGCGTATTGCTGCATTTTGAATCCAATGATGCACAAATCCGCAAATCTATACCAAAAGACTTTATTTAGCATAGTTGAATTCTCAATTACTATAAGATTAAGCATATCAATTTGATTGGCAAGGATAAAAGATAGGCTGTGAATACATGAGATCCAAAATAACATACTACACCAGCACTTTCTATGTGCAGTTCTTTAGAAAAAAAGGAATGAACTACAGTAACTGAAAGTGGGGCTTTCACCCCTATAGCCAGTGCAGTCTTACTTGAAGCACTAATGACTTGTGATAAATTAAAATTTATTAACGATTGCAGAAATAAAGGAAACCATATTATGCATGCCAGAGGCAGGAAAATTACAAATGCCCTTATCAGGGAAACTGGTGGCTCCTAAACCCAACACTGATTTTTCATTAATTTATAGTTGCTTTACATCTGGTCTACTTTCATCTTTAACAATATCATCCAATAATTGTTCCCCACTACCTGAGGTTGCATTGCTAACCACCTCCGAGACCCGTAGTTCCAATTTGTTATACTTTTCTTCCAAGCCACAAACTCGCTTTCACCTTTCTCTTCTCACGCTCCAAAACATGGTTCAACCATAAGCTGATCGGCTATATTCTCCTCATCTCCCTCAGCTATTAAATATTCAACTACATCCACCTCTTTTCCCCCTCTGCAACCAACCTTGTTTTTATCCTGAACAAAATTGCCCAGTTCTATGACATCATCATTCCCTGTTCTACAGCCTGAGATTAGCTTGAGACTTATTCTGGTTGGCTTCTAGTTCCTTAAACTTAGCCTCAAGCACTTCATACTCACTTTTCCTCTTTTCGATTTCTAATTCCAGTTCTACAATCCTAGCTTCAGCCTAAGCTCCTTTCTTCCAGTTCATCACACCTACACTTTTTCAAATCTTCCTTACGGACAAACTCAAACATTGGAACTTTAATTTCCATTTCTTCCATATTAACCTCCATGACTCAATCCTCAGAGTCAAGAAACTTTCACAAATTATCTCACTGATTCCATTTGAACACCCTGCGTTCAGAAATATCAACAGTTAAAGCTATTACTATTATAATTAACTAGTCTACGATCAGACGAATACAGCTCCCTTCATTGTCTAGGAATTCTTTGTAAAAGGAAAAGAAAATCTGACAGAAAATTATGCAGAAAACAGAAGAAGTGTAGGAGATGCAAAGGAGAACACAAGAAATTAATATAGCACAAACACAAAACTAAAGAAATTTTGTGGCAAACCAAAACAAAAAACAGTTTTTTTATTCATAAAACAGATACTTTTATTCTTGTTTTTCTTCTTCATTTTCCTGCAAAAATTCTCTCACATACTCCTCTTCAACTCTTACTCTCTTTTATTAACAGCACCTCAAATTACTTTAATTAACAACAGACTGATATGAACTTAGGGAGAACCACACCCCCAAAAAGTAGTACAAGAGATTGGAGAGCTCTAAGTTCATACAAACCTCACATTACTTAGTTTTTCAATGTGCGATTCAAGTCTCATACTTTGCAAGTGGGATCATAACAATCCACCACGCTCCACAGCCCGGCACCCGCAGCTGTGCTCTATGTCTTTCCTAGTCTTGGGAAACACTGCTATGCCGGCGTCACTACCCGCATTGCACGATTGCACTGGAAGATAAGATGGATGACTCTGATACCATTTGATATAAACTTAAGGAAAACCACATCACAAAAGTTAGTTCAAGAGGTTAGAAAGCTCTAAGTTCATATAAACCCCACATTACTAGTTTTTTTAAATATTATTTGCATGGAGGGTAGGGACAGATAAGCAATGGAATGATAGAAAAGGGTAAATGTTTAGGAGAGGAGGCACATAAAAAATAGGAGGTGAAGGAAGGGTGAGGAAGGGTAAACCTTCCCCTCCCCTCCCCTTGCTTTACCTTATTTTTGCTACACCCCTAATTTGGAATGTAGAGAAGGGTAGGAAAAGAAGTTAAAAATAAAAAAGTATTATTTTATATTTTTATATTTTTTTGTATTTCTTTTCTATAAATTATGAGGTTATTTTTATCTTTTAAATACTTACCTTTTCTTTAATTATCCTTCCATTTTTATTCGTTTTCCAAACAATAGAAAATTAGTCATATACTTTTCCTTTTCATTCCATTCTATTCCATTAATTATCCTTCTCTACCCTTACAATAATTACCACTTCCTACCTCCCATCCTTCTCTACCCTTCCAACAATACCTTTTTCTTTTCTTAGTTTTCCGACGTTTGATTCAAGTCTCCTACTTCTGGGATCATAACACAAACACCACCTAAAACACATTCAAATCTTTCTACTATTCCTTAAAACTGGGAGTATTACAGTTTTCAAAAAAATCAATGTATTTACCAAATTATCTCAATTGCAAGTGAAAATCTCACACCAACAACAAGAACAAAGAATGGAAGAAATAATAAAATAGAGAAAATAAAGGCAAAACTTACTATTGATGAAGCATCGTAAAAAAAGTTGGCAACTTGGGAATTCTTTCTCTCTAGGGTTTCCTTCGTTTTCGTCTGCGACAAGCTTGTGAGATGAAACAGACGGTATCAGGTACTACGACTAGGAGTACGACCGTACGGGATAGTGAAGTGGGACTGTTAACTGAACAATCACTGACGTGGAGGAACCTGAATAAATGATGCCATCTGGACAAATGAGTCGGCAACCAGCATAGTAATGTCACTCACTGATCCCTATACAAGAACAAAACGACGCTGTCTTGAAGAGAACAGAAGCGCCCACAATTTTAACGGCTCTTTCGTTTAATGGTAAAATACTTTTTTAACAAAATTATTGTAAATATTAAATTAATATTAAAATTTTATGTTGTATTATATCGATACTACAATTTTAAAATTAAATTTTAGATTATAATATTTAGAATTTTTTGGATTTTAGATCAGTCAATTTATGTCTGTATTAGCAAATCAAATATCTATGTTAACATGAATTAACTGAAAAAATCATAATTTAAAATTAATTTTATAATTTATATATCAATTTAATACAAAATAAAATTTTAATATTAATTTAATACTTCACGCTGCTAACGGCATGTCGTCTGAGGGCTTTTTTTCCTTTTTATCTATTATCCATTACACAACGACATGTAGCGTCAACCAGCAATCCGCAGCCCATTTTTCTTATATGGCGATAGGAGCAACTGATGGTCTGATGGCATAACGGATGCTAAGTATGGGATTCCTTAAGCTCCTCAGCCAAATCCCTGCTTTTCCACGAAGAATAACCCTAGTCGAAGTGGATGGTGGAGGATCTCTGAGTCTTTGGAGGTTGGGGTTGAAGCAGAACTTCTCCAATTTCAGAGAGGAGCCAGAGCTCAAAGACTTCATGGATTACTTTGATGCTCTCAAGAACTATGAGAAATCAGGGGTACCCAAGGGTGCAGGTACTGATTCAGACGACGGGTTTGATCTCCGTCACATGCGGCGGCTTATGGACCGTCTGGGTAATCCTCAATCCAATTTCAAGGTTCTATTTTTTCCCCACTTTTTTGTATTTCTTTTAATTTTCACCAATTCGACTCGGTTTTCGATTGTCCTCAGTAAGGAACAATTTTATTTTGTTTTCTCTTTTTCGGTAAGTGTAGGCTATCCACATTGCTGGTACCAAAGGAAAAGGATCAACTGCAGCCTTTCTATCTAACATCTTACGGGCAGAAGGATACTCCTTGGTTGTTGTACAAGGTACGGGCTTGTTACAACATCTATGTACCTTTTAATGTCGAATCTTCACCCAGATGCCAAAAAATATGATCTTTTGTTTTATAACTATTTATTGTTGTAGACAGACTGTAATTGTGTGTTAAGCATTGAAGAAAAGTTAAAATTTAGTCTTTTGCATTATAATGCACGTGTGTGTGTGTGTGTATATGTTGGATTCAATGACGAATTTTGTTTTGTATAAGCAGTCCGCGTATTGTGACTATAAGGAAACGGATGTCAATGGGAAAATTAGGCGAGCCAATCTCAGCAATGAAGTTAAATAGTCATTTCATCCGGATTAGGGAAAAAATTGATGAGGCAATCCTAGTAGAAAATGGGGGTTTGAGTCATTTTGAAGTATCCACTTGCCTATTGCATTCTTTGCAATTATAATCCATAAAGATCTAGTCTTACTTTTGTTCTTGGGTTGCACTCCCGTTCCCTTGGTGCTCTATCTATGGTGGATTTTTTTTAACTAGACACAGTATAGGTACTACCTTAGTTGAAAAGGAGCATAAAATGTTTAACAAACTGGATGGATGTCCCCAAAAACCCTTCTGCCAGAGCAACAATATGTGCTAATCCATTGGTTGATATCTATAATCACATGAAGATTTGGGCCTGAGTTGTTTAGTGGATTTAATATGTTAATATGCAATTATCCTAATTATTTTTCTCTGTTTTTTAAAACTTATATCATGGTTTGTGGTTTGGATGATAGTCATAATGTTCTATCTTGGATTTTGGTTTCTTCTTTAAAGTTTGTTCTTATTTTTTATGAACTTTATGTCTCTTGCATAATTGCAATATTATTTTGTAATTATGTATCTTAATTTTTCAGGTTCTTACTGCAATAGCATTCTCTTTATTTGCACAAGAGAACATTGACGTTGCAGTTATCGAGGTTACTGAATTTTCTCCTCCTAATCTTCTTCTTTAGCTGTTAAAATATATTAAGAATATGTCTTTTATGCATGTTGGTGGTTAACATTTTTTCGAATAGCACTTTTGCTGCTTGGAATGTTTTGTCTTTCTGTTATATATATCATGCATTAGATTTTATATTCATGTAGCTTCTCTTCCTGGGTAAACTTCAAACTTTTTTGTTTGTTATTTTGCAACAGGTTAGTCTTGGAGGTGCTCGGGATGCTACAAATATAATTTGGAGTTCTGGACTTGCTGCTTCAGTCATAACTAGTATAGGTGAGGAACATTTGATGGCACTGGGGGGTTCACTAGAAAGCATTGCAATGGCAAAGGCCGGAATAATCAAACATGGTCGTCCAGTTAGGTGATTCTCCTCTCACATGTAGTAGTTTTCGTTTTCTTTTCTTTATTTATTTTTTTTGGGTGCACATCGGCTGCTTTGAACAAACATAAGAAATCAATAAACTAATCATGGTTGCTTGAATTGTATTTCTTTGCTCTCGCAGCTTAGCTATTCTTCATTGCATATCATATGCTTGCATAATACACTGGACTTAGTTGTGCAGCATATCTGTCTTTTGTTCACTGTTAATATTTGATTGAGAAATTATATAAATGCTGCATATATAATTAGAGCTGTTTAATTTTTTTCTTTTTTTTTAGAAAAAAACCAAAATAACTAGCTTGAGACATTGTAGTTTGTGAAAAACTTGCAACTATTGCTGATTTTGTTTCTAGGAATTTGTTATTTACTTTGTAGCCCCCTTCTACTTCGCTAATAAATGCATACACAGATGAAGCAGAAAATACTTTATTTATTGATCACTGTATGAATTCCATAGTTGATAATAAGTAAATTAATAAGACAAATAATCTATTAAAATTGCAAATGCATGTGTTAATGCACCTATTGTCTTGCACCAATCATATTTGAAGATTCCAACGATGAATGCATATAATGATTAATCCTGCTTATAATTTATGACGGTGCAGTAGTTTATTCTATTGGAGTGACATGATTCAATGATACCTTTTTCGATTACTTTGTTTTAGTATTGATCAAAATCTCCAGTGTTTAAGTGGCTTAAATTTTCAGTTGGTTCTAGGTGGACCCTTTATTCCTCACATTGAGCATATTCTTCGTCATAAAGCCTCAGTGATGTGTGCTCCTGTAGTATCAGCATCTGATTCTGGGATTAGAACTACCATTAAAGGGCTTGGCATGTTTGCTGGTAGACATTGCCCGTTGTGTGGCATAATGATACAAGTACAGAGGGATTTTCAGCTGGTATGTTCTTGAATGATTATTCTTGAGCATCCTAAGACCTTTTGCATCTTTGATCTTTAAACAGATTTACAAGAACCTTTATCTCCTTTAGTCTCATTAGATATGCCATAACTTAGCTCTAATTATTTGTGCAGTTTCTTAAGCTACCTGACATCAAAATACAAATGACTGGAAATCACCAACTACGAAATGCGGCTACTGCAGCATCTGTAGCACTGTGCCTCCGCAATCAAGGTGCACCATTTTTTTTTAGCTTTTCTGAAGTAGAACCAAAGGTTTCTCATTTGATAGCTGAAGTTTCTAAAACATTTCAAGACTTGAACAGTGCGTTAGGCCAGAAGATGACAGCTTAAGTTCTTTGTTATCACTCTATTATGATAAAGAGAACTACATGACCTGGAAAATAGTGGTCTTATATTATTAGACTAGTAATTAACCGGAGAGCTCCTGTTGTATCACTTGAGACTTCTACTGTTGTATCCTTAAATCACCTTCTATTAGCAAATATCAATTCAAGTTTATTACCTTCAGTTGTTCTATTTTCAATTGGGAATTACCCTAGGAAAACGATACATCTCATCTTGGCATTCTGAAATAATTATGAGATGATGAAAGTGAATTTGTCTAACTAGATTAAAATAACTGTTTAGGAATTTGTTGGGACTGCTAATCTTATTATTAACTTGTACTATTACTTATTTTTTTTGATACTTTATGGATGGCACAACAGGATGGGGAGTTTCAGATGCATCAATTAGATTTGGTCTGGAGAACACATACTTGCCTGGAAGAAGTCAATTTCTAGTATCCAAAGAAGCTGAGTTGTTAGGAGCAGCTGGAGCCCCAGTGCTACTTGATGGAGGTCAGTTCCCATGTTCCTCCATACTCCTTGCTGATGTTCTAAATGTAATTCTACCTATAATTCAAACTTTTCTCTACGGTCCATTCTTATCATGCTGGTCATATGTATTTTAAAGAAATGTTGCTCCACAGAGTTGTATTCCTTTTTAACTGCAACAGTGAATGCCTTTTCAGCTCACACTAAAGAATCTGCAAAAGCTTTGGTGGAGATGATACAGATGACATTTCCAGATTCGCGGTTGGTGCTTTTAGTTACAATGGCTAGGGACAAGGACCATTTGGCTTTTGCAAAAGAGTTTCTTTTAGGTATAGCTTCCTGAAAGGCTTTAGCATGTTTATTCTATATAATCTCTGTTGGGGTCATCTATAGAAGTGATTCAATATCCAACTACCTAACTTGTTTTTGTTCCTGAATGGACGAGGGAGAAATGCTTTTTGGTATTTTTAATTCTTTATCTGGAGCATGAGTGGGATGTCACGCATCAAACACATGCTGGCATGCAATTCTTTGGAATTATGTAATTACGCTGTCACTTTTTTCCAGATAAACAATTAGAGACCATCTTCCTAACGGAAGCTGACATTGGCGGAGGCAAATCCCGAACAACTACTGCTTCATTGTTAAGAGATTACTGGGTACAAGCATCTGAAGAATTAGGGACAATATTTTGCATGATGGAATGGCAGAATTCCAAGACTTCTTGCATAACCAATGTATACATCCAGCAAAGGCACTGGAAGGCAGAATCATCTTGGCGGCCGAGAAATATTTGGAGGCTTCCATAAGAGTTGCAAGTAAGTTTCTTAAGGGAAGACCAGGGAACCTGCCAAGTGTTCTCGTAGTGACTGGATCTCTTCATATCGTGTCATCAGTGATAGCTCTTGGCCGCAGGTAAAATGCATTTTATGAAACCTATTATCTTTTCTTTTCTTAACAGCATATGTATTTTGAGCAAAAATGGATTAATCTTTGAACTGTTAGACAAGTGATGCGCTGTTATTGGGGTTATTTAGTAATGTTCTGAAACAGAGTTAAGCTAATTAACTGTACAAGTGTGGTTAAACTTACCAAGAAGCAGTATAAAAACAAAACATATGCATTTGTATTTTATTTTATAATGCAAACTGCAAAACCTGAAATGCAGCCAGAAGTTGTGTGATAAAATATTAAGTGATTTAATGACGGAAAAATCCTTGATTTGAAGGCTCATTTGAGTCTTAAAAATTAGTTAATAAGGTGGCTGATGTCCCAAACATTCCTGCATCAAGGAGTGGGCCAAAAGAAAACCAAAAAGATGAAAGGCATTTACATTTTGCCAACCAATTCAATACATCATTTGTCACCATCATCAAAAGGGGATTGCAATCTGACTCTAAAATTTATGTATTGGATGCAAAGCTATGCTATTACTGCATGTGGGCATCTTTCATGGTCATGGGTGTTTGTGTAGGGTACAGTTGCAATATTTGAGAGACAAAAAAAAATAGCCTCAACAACTTTGTCCCATTTTATTAACTCAACCATGCAAAAGTCCAACAAAGACAATTACTGTGACGCCTCATCCGGTGGGCGCACACGTAGGGCCCCCGACTTGCCCATAGATTCGGTTGATATCTTTGTTTGTAACTCAAACGAATTACTTATTTGCTAGCCATAGTTAATGTAAGAATACTTTAAAAATATAAATAAAATCTATAATTTTAATTATATTAATTAATTTTTTTTAAATTGAGAAAATAGAAGTGTAATGGTAATGCTAGCAAGGTGAGTATTGTTGTTGTGGTGTTCAGAGATGATAGATTCTTCTATGCTGCAGCATCAAAATGAGGAGGCTTCGGGTAATATTTGCCATCCAATTTTTCAAATTTAATAATATTCTAACTTGCTATTGACGGTTGCATTTTTCATTGATGACGGGACTTAATGTAGTTTGTCTTCGGTTCATTACTTTCCATCAAAAATAATTATTTAGTTTTATACATTAATTACATGAACACAAATTCCTAAAAAAAACACTATTTTTCATAAAATAATGAGTAGTTTTCCCCCTTATAATTAATATTCCATTTCAAATTTTAAATGAAATCTTAAAAAATAATTTTTTGTGATGACACTTGAATTTTACTCAGAGTGAACAGTCTTTCATGCTGCTGTTGTGCGGCCTAGACTTTAATTTTAAAATTCGAAAGTACATTCAAGTTTATACTGAAGGTGCAGGGTGAACTTTTTCCAAATCGTTTAAATGCCATCTATACATTTAATTGACATGCAATTATATATATATATATATATATATGACTGATTAAATTGATTCATAAAAATATAAAAAAATTCAATAAATGTAATCCTTTCATTACTTATTACCTTTTTCTATATTTCAATAAAAGACGAAAAATTGTGATGTGTGATTGGAATATTTTCATTTGTGCCGAGGGTTCACAACTTAAAATTTTTTCTTTTGTAAACTATAAGAATACTCGTCCATGCATTTAGGTAGGATCCTTTATTTAGCAAGCATTTATAATGTAATGAAATAGAGTGGAAGGAAATATAGGATATAAAGGCAAGAAATGTTTACATTTACTTCAATATCTAGCGATAGATGCCACAAAGATTTTTCCATACAATATATGTAACAACTAAATTAAATGGAGGGGTTGGAAGGGGGAGAGCACCCCCCCAACGGTTATACTTCTAGGGCAGGAGATGGGACATTGACAATCAAGAATGGGAGATAGGCAATCAAGTATGTGGGTCCTACTTCGGTGATCAGACATCCGTCCTCCGATTGGTGCCCTCTCCCGGTTGCACAACTTTCAAAAAACCCTAGAAAATTTCTTTTGTAAAAATATGTAGTAGTAGATGATAGACTCCAATCCAAGAGATGGAAGGGGCGAGAGAGAGGGAGGGATTGAATGTGGAGTAATGTTTTGCTCGTATATTTCGTGGTGGTAGTAAATGATGTTTCAGATTTGGAAGTAAATGAAGCTGTTGAGGTCCCTGCACAGCTTAATTAATTAGTTTACATTTTCAAGGGGACAACTTTGCTTCAAAATTTGTCCCTCATTTCCATTCATTTATATGTTCTTGTATGCTATAAATGACGAGTTTATTTGCTTTTATTTGTATTTTTATATACACGTATAACTATGGTTTTCTTATCAAAATTTATATATCATATCAAATCTATATATTTCACTTTTTTTTTATGGTCTTCCCATAACTGATATGAATTTTATTCATAAAATCAAGCTAATGACTTGATATTATATTAGTTTAATTAGTTTATTATAAATAAAGTTTAGACAAATAAAAGTTCCATGATTTATAACCCAATTAATTATTCCCTGGAAAGCTGCATGGCATTTGTTATTTTACGTACGTAGAACTAGCTAGAGGATTCTTGCATTTAAAACTTATTAAGGTTACAAATTCTTGATTGCATCCAATGCTGTTTTTAAATACATGTTTACATTTTTATCATAAATCAATCCAATTATTATAGGTAAGTAAAATTCGACATGTAGTTGAAGTGATGAGAGATTAGAATAATTGCTATATTTACTATATATAGCAGCAGAATTTTCTTCTTCAGTTTTAGTGAAAAGACTTGTGCATGAAAGAAGACATAGGAAAACTTAAAACCTTGGACTTTGAGACAGTAAAGAAAAGCAAACAGTGAAGCACATATACATTAGTACATTACAGCATCAGAATTACATAAGAAAAAACGATAATCGATACAAACAGTTTGATTATATTTATCAAGAATCTTAACTTATTGCTCCGTTTCACTATACAAACAGTTTCAGCAGAAGTACCGCTTGCAAACTCTGAGTGTAGAAAGTAAAGTATAAGTGATCATATAGAGAGGGAGAGGGAGATGGTTGGTGAGAATGGTAAATGTGAAAATTGATGGATGAGAAGGAAATGTTGTATTCATTTGGATGAGAATTGATTGCGATTAAAACCAAAGAATACACTGCCATGGGAACGCACTCCCATGCTCTCTATCTGCCTTTACTCTTTCCCCCCCTCTGCCACTGTGTGCTGTACGTGGCTTTATTACTATTATATATTAGCTACGTATACAATTTTTTTTTTTTTATTATTATTATAGAAGGTCTCGAAAGAAGATGAGCTAAGTCTCTATGACACTGATAACACATACCCCAGCTATCTACATATACATTCTGATTTCACATTTCTACACCTTCTGCCTCTCTAAATTTATTCTGTAAATCAAACCATATATATAACTAGGCATGTGAAAATTTTAATTTTTATAAATTGTCTTTTTATATGAGTAATAAACTAGTAAGCTCTATCTTATTATAAACGAATTAAAGTATATTGAGTGTTCATGCTTAAAAGCATGCACTGATAAAACTGTTTGAAATAATCAGAATAATCTTACCGAATTATATTAATATTAGCACATAAATCCATAATTTCTAAGAAGTTGAGATGGCAGGAATTTTCTCCTTTAATTAATTAAAAGTCTCGAACTTGAACATTAAATATGAAATACTTTTAAAACTTAAGAGAATATTTTACTCCTTTAATATATCTATTTATCATGAATTCATATTACAGAATAGTTTTTTTTATAAGCCAAATTTTATTAAAAAATGGAAAAAATTCTAAGAGCAAAAGGCTCGTAATGATAAAAAAATTTCAACTAGTACAACTCAAAAACGTAAGCTAAAAGAAAGCAAAAAACGTAAGCTAAAAGAAAGCAAACCTTCCGCATACAAAAAGATAAAATCACCCTAAATAAGGAAGAAGACCAATAAAATTCACAGCAAACAAAGGAGAAGCCCTCAAATTATAGTCAAGAGATAAAATTGTTAGGTCTTAATATATCCTATTTAGCCAAAATATCAGCTATAATTGTTTTTTCTTATTATATGAAAAAAAGATATAGATCCTAACATTTGCTTGAAAGCCTCGATTAGACAAAATTTATATTACTAATAGTTGAAAATAAAAAAAAATAATTTTTATATACGTACACGACTAAATGCATTAATGTTTGCATACAGAGGCTTTCATCTCTTAATTACATAAATTTCAACTTAACTTTTTATATTTTTCCTTATTGACTTGAGATATGGATTTTTCAAAAAAAAAAAAATCCTGATCAAATTTGTGCAATTCAGTTAATATATTCTGAATTTTTTTTTTTTTTACTTTAAACAGATGAACTTGTGTTTTACTTCATGTAGTCTGGAATGAGGGAAAAAAAAAGGCAGACTTTTAGCGACGGAAATTTTGGTGCTAAATGATCTGTTCGCAGAATAGAAGTTTGTTATTCGAGGCTATGCAAAGAGTGAAAATAAAAATTCAAATATTTAAAATATAAAAAATTTAGTGGATGATATATTTATATTAGCTATAAGTTTCTCAAAATTTAGGGTTTTTTTTTTTTTTTTTTAATGAAAAACACTCAGAGTACTTATGTATATTCATCTTATGTCCCTTTTCTTCCTCTTGCATTACAGGCGACACCTTACAAATATTCAACTCCACAGTAATCATTAATTGGTTTGGCTAATAAAATAAATTCATGAATCTAGAATAGGTACTTGCATTTAAACTTTAATATTATTATTATTATTATTTTATTTTAGAAAAAAAAATTCATATAAATAACGCGAGAAATTAAGATCATGCATGGTAGACACGGAGATGCCGTGTCTGCGAATTGAAAGCCTTCCATCTTTATAGTAATATCAAACTCCCTCATGAGACAAGTTGCAGACTTGTGCTTAGTATCCTCTTCGTACGTAGTCACCTTCTCCGCCATTAATTCCTTGCAATATTAATAATAATATTACCTCTCTTTCTCTCTCCCCATTTTCACGTATGTATTACAATTGCTGCAATAAAACTAAACAAATGAGAATTTTCTACCACTTTAATTTATTTTTCATAAAAATAAGTCTATTATTATATGATTTCATAATCATGACTTTTCCAATGGTGCTGAATGAATATATTATTATTATTTTGACTGAAAGAAACATGTATATTTTTTATCAGTAGTACTGCCGGCAGTCTGAATTCTGCAATGATAGAAGCAGTGCTAAACACATATATGGTTGATTACAACACTGAATGACAGATCAAATTCGGAATCGAATTAATTGTTTGGTTTTTCTAAAAACTAGAAGAAGAAGAAGAAAAAAAAAACAAAAAGTCTTAACAGCGGGTGTGGTTGTATTCGTGGGTATACCGAATTTTTACCGAGAACTTTCTCCACTTTTTGCAGCACACAATTATAAAATTTTGAAATTGAGTTTTATATTACAGTATACAAAATTTTTCCGGTACTTATATTAATAAATTTGGTGTACACATCAATATAAATCAACCTAAAAAATATTTGGTATTATCGTATAAAACTAACTTCAAAATTTTTATATCAATTTAATGCAAAAAAAAAAAATTGATATACATACAAAAGTTTTAATACAATTAATTCATTATAACCCCCTCACCAACCAATCAAAAGGTGACAAGTGAATATTAAAAAATAAAGAGTGTTTTTAACATTTCTCACGACTCAATTGATGAATAAAAAATTATTGATATAATCTAAATAAATATTATTTAACAAGCTCAAGAATAAATCAATTTAGTGAAGAATATAAGTTACTTAGTTTTGCTGTGTCTTGCGATCTTCTTAATATTATTCCCCAAATTTCTTTTAAACGTGCATATAAGGAATCATCAAAACTAATTTAAAACCTGAATTTGGAGCTCTTATGTGAGAATGCAAACATTTCTTATTTTCATATCATTTTCTTTCTTAGCTTTTACAAGGGACAGACCTAGATGGTCGTACACTCTTTAGCTAGATTGTCCAGATCTTATTCTCATTTGATGCTTTGGAATACACCACTATATATATATATATATATATATATATATATATATATATATATATATATATATATAGTCCAGTAGCGGAGCCTAACCCTGATTTATGGAAGGCTAAATTTTATATACTAACTTTTTTATAATTCAATAAAATCATTAATATATAAATAAAATTTTAAAAAATAATAAATATTATACATTAAAAAATATAAAACTAGATTCAATAACTGTAAAAATAAAAAATATTTTAAAATATTACTAATAAAACTATATAAAAATAAAAATAAAGTTTATAATTGTCTGAAACGAATACTCATATTCTGAAAATATTATATAATTAACTAATTGTCAATGTTATTAAAAACATCATTTTCAATGTATGTAACCAAACAGTCATTTATTCAACTACCTCCCATCCAATTACACAAACGACTTTTTACAAATTTTATTATAGAAAATACCTTCTTCATAGTAGCAATAGCAACTGGTAAGACAAGTACTAATTTTATGAGTAAATAGCACAATATATCTTCTTGTCTCAACTAATTTCTTAGCTAAACTTCCAATATCTTTCAAGTTTATAAAATCACTATTAGAGCACATGTCAATTATATAAATTTCAAATTGATTCTCAAGTGCTATCAACTAAAATTGAGAAAAATCATTTGAATAAAATTGAGTAAAGCGAATCAACTTTTACTTATCAAAAGTTGCAAAAAATTATCAGGACTAAGACATTTCATACAAAGTAGTAATTCAGTAGTTATCTTAGTGAACCGATCATTAAGTTCTTGAAGTTGCATATCCACAACACTATAAAATAAATTTACTTTATAGTGATGTACATTTGTAACCATTTGATGTTTATGTCGTAACTTTCCTTTGAGCATATAAACATCATCCATGTTAGAAATATCAATATATTGTTTTAGTGCAAAATGATATGGCTTCTTGTAACAAAAATCACAACATTCATCTCTCATTAATTGTATTTAATTTTTGTAAATTTTAACTTGAGTGAAGCATTTACAATATCTTTATTCTTTTTTTGCAACACTAACGATATCTCATTTGTCATTTTCAATATATTTTTCATCAAATACAAAATTGAAAGTTTGCACTAAATTTAAAATCTCATTAGGTTTACCATTTTGATTTGTAGTATTACCATCTTTCACAATATATTTTAAAACATAAAAAATGATTTAAAAATCTAAAATCAAATTTAACAAGGTGTTATAATGTGAATTTCAATAAGTATCACCTGATCTTTTAATTATAATTTCTTGATTTAGACCTCACCCACTAAGAATAAACTTTAGTGATAGGATTATGTCTCCACTAATTAAATGCTTATCATTAAAAATTGAAATTATAGAAATATATATTTAGTTATTAAGTATATATATTTTTCAGTTAATTAATTATAACTCATCTAAATCCATTTTTAAGCATCGCTTAATTTCCTCATGTCTATTTTTTTGGTGGGATAAATATTAAAAATAGTATGAATTTATATATTATTACATGTATTTTAAAATTTTAAAAGAGGACTATAGCTTCTCCTTAATTGAATGTGGCTACGCGACTGATAATTACCTTTTTGGTTTATTAATGGTACGATTTATTCAGTTTCAAAAAAAAAAATATTTTATTTGAAATTCAAATTGCGTAATTCATTATAAGTTATAATGAGCATAACAGAAAATGGTTTCATCCCAATTTTATATTTTTTATGAATTTTAAACTAATAATTATGAACTTGATGTAGGTAAATTATTGAAAATATTTCCTACCAAAAAAAATATTGAAAATTTTTTTATTTAATATTCTGTCTGTAGTTGAAGCGCCTTAAATGCAAATGGGAAAGCTTCTTAATTAATTACTCTCCAAATAAAATGATAGGCTTCAAGAACCCAATATTGTTCATCGTCTACCTTCCAATAATCTTTATATAACTCTCATCTTTCTCTCTAACGGCTAACCGGTCTTTGATTTTTTATTTTGTAATTTTTACGGTTGAAGAAGGTTGTTCTTATATCTTGGGTTTCAGTGCACCACTAGGATTCCCACCTTCAAACGGCAAATACAGATCGACATAACTCCAAATATACAGTTGATGGTGATAGTTTTAGTCCTTTTCACGCGCATCTTTCAAATATATACTCTCTCTTTTGGCTTCTTCTTCATCTTATCACCATCTTTTTCTTCCTCTTTCTCTCTTTCATAAACCTGATCAGCTTTATTTTTCCGTCTCTTTCTCGGGAAAAAAAAAAGAACTAATCAAATGAGTGATTTTGTTGACGAGCCCGAATTTGTCGACAACTCCTTGGACGGAGACGATCTCTTTGCTATTTTCGAGAGCTTAGACAGCGTAACAGAGTTTCCTCCGTTTACACCGTCGAATGAAGCAGCTGTTAGCTCTAAAGAAAGCGAAGAAACGACGACGAGACTGGTGTCGCAGAAATCTACATGTTCAAGTTCTCTGCTAGAGTCCGAAACTGAGCTTGAAATTTCACCAAAGAACAAGAGACAAAAGACTACAGCTTCTTCTTCCGAGGAAGCAGTGAACGGAGCCGATGGGCGGATGTCTCATATTACGGTGGAGCGCAACCGCAGAAAGCAAATGAACGAACATTTGTCGGTGTTGAGATCACTCATGCCTTGCTTCTATGTCAAGAGAGTAAGCCTTTTCTAGATTCTTTTTCTGTTTTTTCCTTTCAATGGAAACTCTTTAGTTTATTTTTTCTTGAATTACTTCTTCCTCTTCCTCATATAGTATACATTCTTTTTGTTCATTGGTAGAGAAATCAAAAGGGCACTGTTGATGGGCAATTTCCTATTTTAGGGTAATAACAAAAAAAAAAAATTTATTAATTTAGGGTAATATTTGTGAAAATTCTCATTTTATGCTGTTTTGAAATTTATTTTTCAATTTAGGGAGAATATTGCTGACTTGGAGAGGAGAGAGAGTGTAAAAATCAGAGCAAAGCTATCTAGTTTCTCAAGAAGTGGACAACATTTATTGACTAATTTCCAGTTAAACTATACTATATTGAGAATTTCTAAAATAATCACTCTAATATGAAAAATATTTTGTCAAAATACCGTCGTTTGAGAAAATGCCGACGGTTGATCATGTCTTAATATTACCTATTACAGGCACTATTCTTTTTCATTTTTTCCTTTACTTGCATTTAATTTCTTTACTGAGGCTCTTAAACTTTGTCCATAACGATATCACTGCACAGATTGAGTTTTCAATGAAATAATTTCTCTTCCATTCAATAACCAAAAATTTGTTTTTGGTTGCTAGCTAGCTGCCTCTTTCTCTGTTCGTCATCTTTTACATTTTCAAATTTCTTTGGACGAACACTATTTGACTTTTAGTACACTTTAACTTAATGATACTGATATTATTTAATGAAATTATAAGTTCAATCTTCCTTTACAAATATAGAAAAATTTAGGTTTTTTCTCCTTCAGTTTAATCTTGAATTGGGTTCTTGTACTGTGGCCGGTTAATACAGGGAGATCAAGCATCCATAATTGGAGGCGTGGTTGATTACATCAATGAGTTGCAGCAAGTTTTACAGTCACTTGAAGCGAAGAAGCAAAGAAAAGTTTACAGTGAAGTTCTAAGCCCTAGAATAGTATCAAGTCCAAGACCTTCACCACTTAGCCCTAGAAAACCACCATTGAGCCCGAGACTGAACTTACCTCTAAGCCCAAGAACTCCTCAACCAGGGAGTCCCTATAGACCAAGGTTGCAGCAGCAAGGTTACCTCTCCCCCACCATGGCTACCTCACTTGAACCATCTCCAACATCTTCTTCTTCCTCCATTAATGACAATATCAATGAACTAGTAGCAAACTCCAAGTCCGCCATCGCTGATGTGGAGGTTAAATTCTCCGGCGCAAATGTGCTATTGAAAACAGTATCTCCTAAGATTCCTGGTCAAGCTGTGAAGATTATCTCAGCACTTGAAGACCTAGCCCTGGAGATCCTTAAAGTCAGCATTAACACTGTATACGAGACCATGCTTAATTCCTTTATCATCAAGGTAACTCTTACAGTTCTACAAATTTCATTTGAAAGACCAACAGAAATACAATGGATAATATATTTTTTAATAAAAAAAAAGGTTTGAATTTTTATTTCTGAATTAATAAAAATTCTGAGCAAAAATAAATAGATCGGCTAGTGGCCCAAGAACGGTGGTAACAACACAGGCATGCCAATGCTTCAAATTTGCTGATCTCTTTCTTTTTTTTCTCTCTCTCTCTCTCTTATATAAAATTTATCTTTAAGCTAACTGAACTGACTAATTGTACTAGAGCTTATAAATGATTATTTCATTTAGTGAGATTTTTTTTTTTCTCACAATCAATTTATCTAAAAATGTTAAATCGATAGAAGCTTAGAGCAATTTCTATACGAGAAATGTCACATATCTCGACACTTTTTATTTTAACTTATTTCAATTAGTATAAAATATTTGTACTCTATACAGATCCACTTATTTTATTCAATTTGTATTAAAAATACAAATATTTTATATTAGTTGGAACAAATTAGAGAAAAATTATTAGAATAAATAACATTTTTCTTTCCATACCCATTTGAGTTTTGATCAAATTAATTCCTATGCATTGGTTTTTTATTGGAGGTAACGATTGATTCATTGTGCTTTCTTTAACAGATTGGAATTGAATGCCAACTTAGTGCAGAGGAACTTGCTCAACAAATACAGCAAACATTCTGCTAATAATTAATTCGGAGGTGTATTAATTTAACAGCTCTTCTCTTTGTTTAATTTTATCTGTAGATGCATCGAGCAATAAACGA
>CATIWF010086689.1:0-15648 GCA_949630135.1 Balakata baccata
TTGATTAATTTTAATTATTTCTCTTATTTATAATTTTAATTAAAGTGTTAATTAAAATTATAATAATTTAATTAAGTTGTTAATTAAATTAATTATAGTGGTATATTAAAGTAATTATCACTATAATAGAAGAGAAGATTGATTCTATGATTAATGATGGTAGCTAGAAAATGAGCTATGCAATTGTTGCACCATCATTGTATCATAAATCAACTTTATAAAAAAAAAAGTCAAAATTTTTTTATTCGTCTGCAAATTTCATTTAATGAGGTTGAAAGTAAAAATTTTGAATTCTGACCAATTTTTGGCTTAATCTCATTCTTCTCTTATTATTCTTCCTAATCACTTCTTCTTCTTTAAGTTTCTTCCTCTGGTTCAAAAGTTTTCCTCCGAGCAAAAATTTTTTTTTTTGTTCTAAAATTTTTTCTTTCTCTCATATGTTATGAGCATTGGAGAAAAATATTGAGGAAAAACTCCTAAAGTGTTAGTAGCTTATAAATTTTCCAGAAGGAGATATTAGTGATTATACATCTGGGACTAGCAAAGGAGTTTCATCAACGCAACTAAAACTTTTGGTCTTTTTGCTTGGTCTGCACCTTGGTAAACTCGGTAATAAAATATTTGTCTTAATCCTTTTATTTTCCATTTTGTTCTTAAAATTATGGAATAATCTTGCCAATATGGATTTTATCCATAAAGGTTATAAAATATGTTTTGATAAAAGTTATGGATAAATGCTCGAGGTTAATATGAAAAGTGTGTTTTCATGTCATGTAATATTTAATTGTATGTTTCGGTAAAATTAAAAAATTTTGAAATCTATAATTTTGACCGAAACCTAGAGCTCCCCTCAATCCAAATTAAAATAAATTCCGCTGCCATCCAGCATATATATATATATTTTTTAGGATTAAAAATAGTTTTAATTTATTAGGGACAATTTTCGAATAAAAAAATTTGACAATAATATCTCATGGATCAAAATCCATGGATTTTGTAGGAAATCAAATTCTTAAAAAATAAAAGAATTTGGTGGATGAGTGATTTTATAGATTTTAACATTTTTTAAGTAGTCAAATGATAGATTTAATATAAATCCATATATTTTTCAAAATTTATCAATCTTTCAATTCAAATATAACCTAAACGTCAAATACTTTTTTAATATAAAATTTACTTTATTTTTCTTATGAATTCTTTAATTTTTTTTTTTTACTTTTCAACTATCAATTTGTATTGGTATCCCACAAACCAATTAAAAAGTAAAGTTTTAAAAATATTCAATAGTAAAAGTTTGAATCGGAGACATCTTCCTATTATAGAGTGTTTTGAATTATTGTTAATTGTCCTAAAAATAATTTTTGAATTTAATAAACAAATTTTTAATTTTTTATAAATTATTTTCCTCAAATATGCTTATAGAAAAAATGTCTATTTACTTATTTATTCAAAAACAATTTTTTAAATTCAAAAAAATTAAAAATATAAAAAAATACTTTTTTCACACATAATGCCAAATGACCTTGTCTCATTTTACCATTTAAAGATTGTGGAAGAATTTTTTAATTTAACATTTTTATTAGATTTTAAAATAATAAAAAAATAAAGATAAACGAGTATAGATGTGTTGGTATGAAATTCTAAACATTTTAACTAAACATTTCGATTTTAATTTATTGGTATACAATGTTTCAATGCCATTTATATTGTATTAATAAGACTAATTTTGAATATTGGATAAAAAATAAAATGAAAACTATGAAAGAAAAGACATAAGGTATATTCAATCTTTTATAATTGTTCAAATTTATTATTTTGCTTTTTACTTTTTTTTATCAACTTTACTACCCGTAATTGATTTTTAGTTTATATTATTTTCTATAAAATTTGTAAAAATATGTATACAGTTTATTAATGTTAACATAACAGTTGATTCGTTACTATTAGTTAAGTTAAATATTTTTTTATACTACATCAATATTGAGGAGCATCATGCAAATTTTTATAAAGAAAAGAGAAATAATATCTATTGCTGGTGATAAAATGGATAAAAAAAATTTTAGGAGGCGAAACGGTAGATTTGAACAGCTGGATGTGCTTATGAAAAAAAATAAAAATTCAGAGGGTCTGATATTAATTCACAAAGTCATAATTGAATTCGACAAGACAACATAAAGAGCGCGCTTCAAGATCTCACTCCTTCCCTCATTTTTCACATTGACAGAAATGCGAGCTTTAGGATTTATCTACTAATTTCTAAGGATTTGTCTTATCCAAGATATAGAGAGACATGGGGTGCACGTTTTCTGGGCTGAATGCTCTATACGACGCCGTCAATGGAGGAGGAGACGTTTGGATCAACGAGAACAGGTTCAGGATCGTTAGGCAGCTCGGCGAAGGTGGTTTCGCCTATGTCTATTTGGTCAAGGAGATTGTCACTGACACCTCTTCTGCTTCCGGTAGTACCGGTGGTGGTGGCCTCGCCAAGAAAGTCAAGGACACTTCCTATCTCTCTGGTAATTTCCTCAATTTCTCTTCTCTCCTAATGCTAGTTAACTAATTGTTCTAGTTACCGTTGTGACTGTAATTAATCCTGATCCGTGGATTTTAGCTGCGACTCGCGGCAAAATTGTAATGGATAATATGTACTGCTGAGCATTCAACAGTTTCAATGTCTGATCTAATTGATCTCTTATTGTTCAAGGTGATTATATAATATGGATTGCCTTTAATTTTTGGTGTTGGTGACTGGAATATTATGCAGATGATGGAACATATGCAATGAAGAAAGTTCTGATTCAGAACAATCAGCAGTTGGAGTTGGTAAGGGAAGAGATTCGCGTGTCGTCCCTGTTCAGCCACCGCAACCTGCTTCCACTTCTAGATCATGCTATTATTGCAGTTAAGGTAAACATCACAGCATGTTCCTCGTGTTTAACTAAAAGTTAATTAGTTTTTATTTTTTCCTTTCAATTTTGTATGATATAGATTTGTTGCTAAATGTGGTGTGGTATAAAATAGGTCAAAGATGTCCAGTGTGATTCTCATTGTCTTTCTTATGTTGAATCCCTGGAATATTGTGCAACCACATATGCAAGCCACCGATAAAGCGGAATGTATATCAGCACTCCCTTAACAAACATAAATTTTTGTTAAAAATTTTAAAATAATTACTTAATGACCATTCACCTCATGCTCCATATCGTCCCTGTTTAACCACATAAAGTCTAGCTTGTTCAATGAGTGTTAATAACTTGATGGTTGCATTAGAAAGGCTTTTTTCCATAATGTAAATCCTTCTTTGAGAAGAGAACCTACAAACTTCAAATTCATACATCTCCTTTTTGCTATAAATCACAAAAGAAGCCTGGGTGTGTATCAAGAAGATCAGAACATATAGAGTTTCATTGTGTTCACAACTTTGTGCAATCAATTTGACTAAATTTGTAAAAAAAAACTTTGGATCATCAATTTGTGTATTATGAGTTGAAGTCTTGCCAACTCTGAGTAACTATTGTGCTTTAGTGGTGTTAGAAAGGTTTCCTTGATGATAGCATGCAAAATGTTGGCAAATTGTCAATTTCTTATTTTCTCTATGTTCAATAATTATCAGAAATAAATGCCCCCAAAAAGAAAAAGAAAAAAAAAATGAAAAGTGATGCGTGAAGCATATGGACAGCATAGCAGCAAAGCAAAAAATAGAGAGAAGAAAATTCCTACAACTAGAAGCTGTAGATGCTCCTTAAATTTGTCCGTGGAAACTGTAAGAGTAGCCTTATCTGATTCCCAAAATTTATTTCATGGTTTAATTACTACATACACCTAAAGATTTGATCATCAGTATATGAGCAAGTCCTTGTATTGTTAAAATCAAATTATGATGTTCTTGAAATTTAAAATTTATAAGTACGTGATGGTGATTATGATCAAATCTATATGTAGTTGTTAAATCTCCTTTTACTTGATTTTTACAGGTTAATTTAGTCATTGCATGTCAAATTAACGTTTGAAATTACTTTTTTCTAATAGGAGTAAATAGTAAATAGAATAAAAAATTAATAATGTTATTTTGAAAAATATAGGATTGCACTGATCATGATTAAACTTTAAGGGTATATAGTGATTAACCCTTATTTCCTTCGTGAAGTCCTGCCCTTATCATGGCTGTTAAATTCAGGATTCTACTATTGATCATATAGAGGGTCTACAGAATCGAATCATAGGATCAAATTGAGAATTGTAAGATTCTACAAATTCAAACAACATATTGAGAAATGCTAAATATTATTATAAAAATGACTATGAAGTTGAGGAATGTCTTAAAAATTTATGATAAATCTAATATAAGTTACATATCATTAAATCTTGTAATCTTCTGTTTTATAAGTTCGTTACAACAGTACATCACAAACATAAAAGCTCAATATGTAAACCCTGTTTTATAAATTAAAAGGTAAGGCCATCTTTCTTTATCTTTCAGTATTACCAACATATTCATCTCTTTTGCTTTTTTTGATTCTTTTAGTCACCTTCTTTGGTCTGTTTTAGGCCTTCCTAAATCAGTTTTAATTTTAAACTATTTATATGATCTGAGGCTCGTATCATTTCTAATATTATAGAGTGCTTTTCTGATTTCTAGCAAAATGGATTGATTCCATCTGAATCATCTTACGATTTTGTACAATCCTATGCTATTTTATATGATTCTGAATCATTCTAGAACTGTCCTATATAGGGTAGGATTCTATGGATGGTGCAGATCAATCAGAAAATATGGATTTTAGGATTGTACGATCTTGTGATATTGGTCACTAGTTTAATAACTATGGTTCCTGCTGATGCTTTCTTACTTCTCTTTTGGTTGATATCGCTGTTTATCATGCGGGTAAAGTGGGATTCCAGAGAATTTGAGGTAGATATCAATTTAGTGATAAGCGAGGAACTTTATCCCATTATTCTCTTCTTCCTTTTTGGGTCTTGTTTGCAATCTAAGAAGCATGGATACGGGGGCACGATATGGCAGAACATGGGGATATGACAAATTTCAAAAAGCTAGGATACAGATACAGCACATACACGACATAATAAATAATAAAAAAATAATTATTCTTGCAAATATTATCCTTAAAAAGCAATTCAGTTAAAATTGACTTATATAAAAATGGTTTATAAAACACGAACCACATTTTATTAGATTAACATAACATTCGTAGGATTGAAAATTTAAAATCATTTATCTACAGATAAATATGAACCTAAATAACAATTAAAAAGTGTTGGAAATGAATGACTAACCTTTCTCGAGTCCAAGAGATACGTCTTCTCCTTTGTATACAAGAGGAACTATTTGGTACTGTAGATAAAAACCATATTGGTACTGTCAGCACATAACCGATCCACCTATCGTTGGTAGCAGCCTAGTAGGCAGCAAAACCAATCGACAATCCCACAATCAGCACCAAAATCCAAAGAGCTTCTTTCTATTAGAATCCAGTGTCTCACCGGTGACATAGTATTGTCTCACTAAAAGTGCAAGAGCTACAAGTGAAAAGATGAGAAGGGTTTTAATAATCCTTCGGTGACATAGTATCCACCTTTAATAAAGCATCAAAAGGTGCTCTTATGAAGGTCTCTCTGCTCCAACCGGCGCATCAAAGAAACCCAAGAAGCCTCCAGCCATGTCCGATCCGTGGCCCTTGCATATCCTAGCCGTGTCCAAAGCTTTGACCTCGTTTCTGGTCAATGACACACCACTCGGACATGCGGTCTCTTACTCTTTTTGCCGTGTTCGTGCTTCCTTGTTTGCAATTGCTTGCTCCTTATGTGTTTGCTTTTATGTGCATTCTCAATTGTCGAATAAATAGACTTTGGGCCTAATTCATCCCAAAAGCTAGCTTAAGGGAAGAAGGATACCCAAGCCATTATAAGGAGCACATATATGTTTTAGTTAGCCGATGTGGAATATCTTAACATAATCCACTCATGTCCAGAGCAGAACACATGCAGGAAACCTAGAGCATGAAGCTTGAAGGGCTGGACATTTGTGGATGGTCAAACTAGTGGCTCTGATACCATGTTGAATAAATAAATTTTAGGCTTAACTTCTCCCAAAAGCTAGCTTAAGAGAGGAGGGATGCCCAAACTATTATATGGAGCAAATATCTTTTAGTTAGCCGATGTGGGATATCTTAACATCAATCGATTATATCTATCCCTTCTAGAATTTAGTGCACAAACTAGTCTTCAATTACTGCCGCAAATCCCAACATCTCTCCTTGATATTAAACTGTGGATATGAGGACCTAAAATTCTGTCTGCCCATTCCTCGGCATAATTTATTGTGAGAATGTCACAGGTTGCACATTTTATTACTTTAATAAACAAGAAGTTGCAGCTTGTACTCTGTCTTTGAAATAAAAAGCTTTCCTACCTAGTTGGCAATCTTCTTTAACATTATTGAACCAACTTAGTGTGCTTGGCTTTGTTTCCTTTACTCAAAACTGACAGACATATGGTTCTTAGTAGCCTTTTTTTTTTTTTTTTTGAAGTACTATTTTCCAATTTTTTATGGTCTATATGAGTTGCACAGAATTGAATTTTATGCAATATATGTTTGCATTTTTAATTTTCTAGGGTAATCAAGAGGGCTCTTGGAACCATGAAGCATATTTGTTGTTTCCTGTTCACTTGGATGGGACCTTGCTGGACAATTCCAAAGCTATGAAAGCTAAGAGGGAATTCTTTTCTACATCTGATGTCCTGCAAATATTTCGTCAGGTGAAAAATAATCAACTACTCCCTTTTAATATCTGATGTTTCTCCTATAGTGCAGTTTTGTGGACTTGAAACAACCTTGTCTTTGCAACAAGAGAAATTTTATTAAAAGTAAATCAATATAGCTATATTTATCAGTATGAAAAGTAAATAGAGGTCTCATTTATGTATCATTAAAAATTATTATATATAGCTATGTTTAATCAGTATCAGAAGTAAACAGAGTTTTTGAAATTATCTTGAAGATCACAATTAATTTTTCTTGTCAATTTGGATATTACCTTTTGCATTAAATTTCAGAGTTATTGAATCTGAATAATTTTCTTATTGGTGTTTATTCTAGCAACTTGCCGTAAGCATGGTCACTTAAACGAAATATTGTGCTGCAGTTGTGTGCGGGACTGAAGCATATGCACAGTCTTGATCCTCCATATGTGCACAATGATGTCAAACCTGGTAATGTGCTTCTTACACATAGGAAAGGACAACCACCTTTTGCCATATTGATGGATTTTGGAAGTGCTCGACCTGCAAGGAGATTAATTAGATCTCGTTCAGAGGCACTACAGTTGCAGGTGTGCATTTTTACTTTATTTTTTCTTTTTCATATTTCTGCACTTTATATTATACTAGCTTATTTTCTTTTGGTTAATGCCACTACATGCATAATTTTGCCCATGATGTCAATTATATGATCTTTAAAAGTCTTACTTATTCATTTATAATTTCAATTGTAGTTAAAGTTTATTATATTCTGAATCCTAATATGGCAAAGGTTGGTGTGCTTGTTTAATCAAGGCTGGTTAGTGTAACAGTACAAGTGGACTGTGATTATGATGGATTTATGCTGCCTATTGTGCAGGAATGGGCATCTGAACATTGTTCTGCACCCTTCAGAGCTCCTGAGTTGTGGGATTGCCCAAGCCATGCTGACATTGATGAGAGAACTGACATTTGGTCATTGGGATGCACACTATATGCGATAATGTGAGGATCAATTTCTTTGATTGTTTTTTTTTTACATTTTATCAATCCATTTGTGTTTTTTATTTTCACATAGCATGCATTTATTTTCTGTCTACTTTTGCATTGCATATACTTTGTGCTTGTTCATTATTGGTTAAGGGTGCAAAGTAATGGAGCTGAGTCAAGTTCTAGCATGTTCCAGTTCTATTAAAAGTTGCTACTTATCCAGCAGTCTGTGATCTAGATCTCAATCCTCATGATTGAGATCGTGGATTTTTGATAATCTAGAACATTAAATCAATGTTCTGACATGGAAATGATAATGGGTAGGGAACATACAATCTCAATCATATTAACTATTGAAGGCATTAATATTCGGCTTTTATTCTTGGATTTGGATTTTGATTTTAGATAACATTGAGATAAACCTTAGATGAATAAGGTGATATATTATGGTGAAGTAAATTGAGCAGAATAGAGGAAGAAAATATATAGTTGACTCCAGCTGGCTTGAGACCAAGACTTTAGTTATTGATCTGTGAAAACTATCAGTTAAACATACAATTGGAAACTGAAATATTTATTATGGCATATTGGAAAAATCTTTATGGTATTTCTTGTCTATCATTATAATTTTAGTCCTTTGCTCATGTCAATATAACCAGTGCAGTCCTGAAAAGTCTTGCATTTTGAGCAAGTATGTTGTTCCCAGAAAGGCATCTGATGAAGGCCTGATTCCAATTTGTTGCTTGCATTTCAAGACAATGGATTTTCTTTTCCTGTAATGTTTGTGATCTGTGCTCCATTCGATGCAATCTTCAAGCTTGGCTGGGTCAGTTTAGACTTCGAGCTAAAGCCAACTGTTAAACTCTTCTTAAATGATCTTATTTCACTTTCAATTTTTAAAACAATATAAAAGATATCCCACAAATATTGACAGGTCCAGCATCTGGTATGCCTTTTTGATAAGGTCAAAAGACATACTACAATATGTAGGAGGTGATGCCACCTGATATTTTGTCATCGGCATATTAGCTTGTTTGCTGCTTCTTGATGTGGGAAGTCCTAAATCTACTTCTATATTCCCTTTCCCTTTGCCTGTTCAACTATGTTTTACAGCTAATTTCTTTTATTCAAATCATGCATCTATATCATTACAGAAATATTTCAAAATCAATTTTTTGTCTAATCTTTTATGAGATTTGCTTTAAGAGCCTAGAGTTGGTCTGGAATAAACTTATATTAAACATTAAAATTTTAACTCAGTGATTAAACTACATGAGTTCTTAAGTCAAACATTAATTTGTTTACTAACGTAAGATTGTGCTGAGTTCATCTTTTATAGTACTCAGTTATCTATTAAATGAGCCAAAGTTTCGAACATTGACTAGTTTGTTGAATCTACTAAACTAATAAAAGTGCATGAGCGAGATTTAACTGAACTTGTTCACCAACCATTCTCCAAATTCACTGGTTGGTTCATGGCCACACTGCCCTTGGACCCGAACTATATTGTCCATCTTTCTCAATCTTAGAATTGAATGTTGCTTGGCCTTTCATATATCATTTGTGAATTTGTTTTAATACAACAATGGCCCTCTTTTCATTACTGCCTCTTCAAACACAAAGATACTTGCATGTTTACATGTGTACTATTATTATGGATGTTGTTCTTGTCACCTGAAAAGTGTAAATTGTGCATTTAATGCTATCACAAAAACTGAATGGAGTGACTTTTTCCCTTTTTTTTAAATGTCATCAGCATTATCCTGCTGTTATTGTTGGTAATTATGGACACTGGAGTGTCATAAAAGAGAATCTAAACTGTTATAATTTTCTCAAGTTCTTATTGCTGAAGTTTATCTGTTAATCAAGGCTGATTCCACAGGTATGGGGTATCTCCATTTGAGTATGCACTTGGAGAGTCTGGAGGTATTTTGCAATTGGCCATTGTAAATGCGCAAATAAAGTGGCCAGCTGGACCTAATCCTCCATATCCAGACGCTCTTCATAAGTTTGTGACCTGGATGCTTCAGCCACAGGCAGCAGTTCGCCCTTGCATTGGTGATATTATCATTCATGTTGATAAGTTGGCTGCAAAGTTTTCTAATTGAGGCCAAATAGGGAAAAAAAAAACTGTTTGCTCTGACAATGCAGCGATGAGCCACACGGATTCAGCAACTAGGTTGTGCACTAGTGAATGCTGAAGTTCAAAGCGCTTGAAATTTGAAAATGGCAGTCAAAGCAAATAGAAGTAACTTGTTAAAGAAGGGTTATTGTCACAGAGTTGATTGCTTTCTGAAGTAGTTTTGGCAGTTAGTATATTGTTGTTACAGGTATTTATAATATGGTGCTGTGTAATTTATTGAAGATGAGAGTGGTTTCTCAAAATTCAATTGCTTAGTCTGAACCCAAATAAGTGGTGATACTAAGAGCATTTCCGATGGTCTCCACTTATATTTATAAATTTTATGTCATCTAACAGTTTTTTAAAGTCAAATTGCTTATAATTTTTAAGAGTGATACTCTCTCATTAAATTAAAGAATAAAAATTTTTTTATTAATATTTTATTATTTTTTTCTTTCCGTTTCAATAAAGTTGTATTAATAAAAAATTGAAAAAAGTTAAAAATCTATTTGTATGCTTTTGTAGTAATTTTAAGTACTGAGTTTTTTTTTTGGAGCAAAAAAGGTCTTGTAATTTCTGATGTTAGTAAATTTGAGGGAGTGAATTTTACCCACAGTTCTCCAATTATATAACTCGTAACAATTTGGTATTTAAAAGATTATTTGTAATACAAAAGTATTTCAATTATCTAATTCGTAACAACTTAGTACCTGAAAAATTATTTGTAACACAAAAGTACTTCAATTTTTATTTTATAATACAAAAGTATTTTAACTTTTATTTTATAACTAAATAGTACTTTCCGTATTTAAATGTTAGTCTCTCTAACATAAGTGTAATATAAAATATTCATATCAAATAAATTTTAATAAAAATAAAATTAGGTGTAATATTCATATCAGATAAATTTCAATTTTACTGACAGTGTATTACAACTAATTTTGTTTTTATTAAAATTTATTTGGACATTTCATGTTATACTTCTATTAAAGAGGCTAACGGGTGTTTGAGAGTGCTGTTAAGTGTTCCAAAAGTAGATTTTGAATTTTTTTTATTTAATTAACTAATTTTTTTTAATATTTATGAATTATTTTTTTCAAATATACTTATGGAAAAAATATATATTTATCTGTATTTACCAAAAATAGTTTTCAAAACTCAAAAAAGTTAAAAAATACAAAATTTTTTTCCCAAAAAACTTTTTTTCCAAATACAATGCTAAATGAACTCTAATAGTTGAAGACATAAGTACTATTTAGTTACAAAATAAAAGTTGAAGTACTTTTGTGTTACAAATAATTTTTAAAGTACTGAATTGTTATAATTTACATAATTAGGGTGGATACTTTTGTATTACAAATAATCTTTCAGATACTGAGTTGTTATGAGTTAGATAATTGAAATACCTTTATGTTACAAATAATCTTTCAGGTACCGAGTTATTACGAGTAATATAATTGGAGAATTGTAGGTGAAATTCACCCAAATTTGAGTCTTGGTGATAGTTAGAAAATATTGAATTGGTGCTATTGTTTAATAAAATAGGTACCAACTCACTGTATTTTAAATTGCAAAATTGTTGCACATTAGCACTGGTTTACTTGAAATTGCAAAATTGTTGCTGTTTTCTAACATTATTATGACAAAAAAGATTTAAATTTACTAACATAACAAACTACAAAACTCCTTTTGCCTTAGAAAAAACCTTGAACTTGAAATTGCAAAAGCGTGAAATTACATGTATGTTTTTTGAAATTTTCTTTAAAAAATTGATATTACTTTTGAGAAAGTTGTTAATAAAAAAATTTAAAATATGAAGTGATAAAGAATATTGTAAGAATTTATACAATTTTCAAGATAAATTAAAATAGAAAATTGAATTTTTTTACAATATAATAGAAACTGATATAAGTGTATTGTAGGGGATGTTTACCAACTTTATAAATTTTAGTTTGTTTTTGTTTTTGTATTTTTTCAGGGCCTTCCTTGAAGTTAACCAATTCCCCACCGGATCCCCACAACGGTAGCTTGAAATGTTCCCCTCAGGACAACATCTTAGCACATACTGTTTTTTAAGGTCTTCCTCATAAATATAAATAAGAATGTGTTTCTTTTTTACTTGGTTAAAATATATAAGCACGAAGCTTCTATGTGAAAACAGAAAAATGTTATAGATATTCTTAGACAGTAACACAATTTTGTTTACATTAAGTAAATAATAAAACCTAAATAATGAGGTTAGTTTTAATTATAATGAAGCATTTAATTTTATGTATTTGGATTAGTTGTTTGAAATTCTATCAGCTCTATAAAAAGTGTTTAATTGACTGAAAAAACAACAACAATCCAGCAACTAATTATAAAATTTATTGTACTTTGATCATGTATCATATACAGAAAATACAGCAGAAATTAAAATTTTTCAAAATCCAAAACCATAGAATCAACTTATGCCATCAAAACTAATAAGCCATACAAGGTTGAAGATGATTACCTTTGTTTTTTTCGGATTGTTTCTCCGATTCCTTTCCTTGTTGGGTTATCACAAATCACAACAATTTAAATGGAATGCCTCTAACGGAGTCTACGCGAATAATGAAGAACAAAAACTAAGAGGTAATGGCTTGGTTGGTCACTTTGTACTAGCAAAATGAACAATTTTTGTAGAAAAAAAATGGTGAAAAATAACATCTTATTTTCTAATGGTGGCTTAGGTATTTTTGAAGAAAAATATCTTTTATATGAGTTTTCTAAAGTGCATAAGGTTTAGAGTCTAACTCCACCCAAAAAACATTGTTAGAAAGATGGTGCACCAAGAAGGGAGGGTTGAATTGGTGGCAAATAGAAATTTTCAGCATAATGAATTTCTTTAAGTGTTTGAGCATTATGCAAATAAAACATAGAAAGTAAAGGAGTAAGAGAAGATTACACGCAAGGATTTATAGAGGTTCGGGTGTTAACAAACTCTAGTCCTCTCTCCAACCGCAATTGAGAGTTCTAATATCTCAAATTGAGATTACAAGAGAGTTTCCTAGCTAACTCACAACTAGAGAGTTTTCCTAGCTCACCCACAACTAAGTATTTTCTCAAGGCTCACACTGAACCCAAATCCCTTGAGTTTTAATGGCTTACATAATAGCCAATTTCTTGTGTTTTGAATAGGCTCACACACAACTCAAATGAGAGTCTTTCTCACTGGGATCACTCTTACAACCTATACCCAAGTGTTTAAGATTAACACTTACAATAGAGATGAGAAATAAAATTGTAAGAGTTTTGACACACTTAAAATTAAGCTCTTGTGTTATAAGGCCTTTTGGAGGTCGATTTATAATGTTTACCTTCCAATTAGTCGTTACATATGATGCCAAAATTATTTCTAACGTTTAAAAGATGATTGACTAAAAATTGTTTGACAAAGACAGTTTCCCGATTAGAAAATTCATATATCCGTTGGAGCCTTATATGTGGCAGCTTTGAAATTGTCCTTTTCTTCAACGGCTTCTCAGTCAAATTTTCCAATTCGGACAGAAATTTTCCGGTCATGAAAACATGTTTCCTAGTTGGGAAACTATATTTACCGGTCAGGACAACTTTTTGGAACTTTTGATGCTGACATCGAGCACTTCCCGAGGGGGACACTTTTTTCCCTAGAGGAAACATACCTTTCCCGAGGGGGAAATTGCCTTTCCTGAGGGGGAAACTTGCAACTTTTGACTGATTTGCTCACTAAGTAAATCAAATCCAATTGACTTGAAACTTTGTACACTATTAAAACAATACTAGATGAAGACATTAGTAATATTTAATTTATTTGTCAAGACCAAAATAGAAATCAATCACCCTAAGGTCAACAAATACTTCAAAAATAAAAAACCCATGAAAATAGGCTGACTGGGTGCTACTAGCATGCCACCAGTGCATTTGATGCACTTACCAGTACGTTGTTAGGCATGCTGCCATGCATCTCGTGTTATTGGGCATGTCAAAATGACACAACCATTTCATCGGTGCTGGCATGCCACTGCCAGCTCTTGACACAAGCATATTGATTTGATATGCTCGTGTCTTTCCCAGGGCACTTGAACGTTGGCTGGCACGCTGCCTGCAATGTGCATGTGTTGATGGGCCTGCATCCCTTGACGACTTCGCACTCCCAAAACTTTTCTACGATCGTGACACCCGCCTGGCCCTAATATTTTTCTCATACTTTTGGATCCTATTTAAGACTATTTTACTTCTTCTTCTTCACACCTTTAATTCTTGTAATCCATTAGGTTCCCGATTATATTGGCCACCTAAATCAACACTTGATCTCGAGCAAATTGTGAGCGGTATCTAGCAATATATCATGATCCTCTATTGACTGAAAAGTTAGTGGTTTGATTACGAACCTTTCCATAGATAATTATCCGTACAATTCGTCATTTCACCATATTATATTGCACTCGATTCAGAGCATGGACTCTGTGTCAGCTTCTACTGTAACGTTTGCTAATTAGGGTTTAATTAGAATAAATAAATAATAAGTGGCTCAATGAGAAATTAAATAAATAAAATTGACTGATGTAGTTAATTTAGTTAAAATGGAACTAAGTAATTAGATTGTTTAATTAAATTTATTAGTGAAATAGTAATAATAATAATAATAATAATAATAATAATAATAATAATAATTGAAAAAAAAAGAAAAAGAAAAAAAAAACTTGTGGTCGGGAAAGTGGTTAAAAGGGGATAAGTGCTGTCCATTTTTCATTTCTTCTTTTTCTTCCTCTTCTCCATTTCTCTTCCATTTTCTCTCAAAATCCAACCACAAATCAAGCTTTTTGGATCAGTGGTAAGTGAAATAATCCTTCTTGAGTTGATTAAAAATAGATTAAAGTTTGGTGGTTGGTGTTGTTGTAAACCTATTTCTTCTAAGAAGTCTGTTTTTATGGCAGAGATTGAAGTTTTATTTCCATGATCTTAGAGGCCGAATTTTAAGAAGTTTTAAACATGAAAGTTGTAGATTTATGTCTTATTTATATGTCTTTAACACAGTTTTGAATGTTGTGGTGTGTATGAAGAGATATCCTCAAATACGTATTACTGATTCCCAAAAGTGTACCAACAGATTTTAGTCCGGTTTTCTTTTATTTTCACCCTGTTAGAGGCATAATCAATGGTAGCTTGAAACAGAAAAGTTGTAGATCTATATGTCCTTTATTTTTATACCAAATTTCATGCTGATATACTTGGTGTAGGTTGAGTTATTATGAAGCGATTGATAACTGTTCATTTGATCATAGCTGTTTGTTGTGTATCAGATTACACCAGTTTATTTGCCCTTATTTTTGAGGTTCATGTAGTCCTAATTAACCAAAGTGTACATAACAATTTTAGCTCTATATCTTAGATATATTTCTATGAAAACTTTACCTTAATATGTTGAGTATTTTATGAGTTATGATCATAACAATGAGGACTGATTGGGTTGTTACCTTGTGTTGGACCAGTTAGATATTCTTTAGTGTTTGAGGACTTTAGAGTCAATATCAGATAAAATTGTAATATGAAAAATGTTCCAAATTGACCTCTCTAAGTGCCTATAAATTTTGACAATAATACAACTTACACGTTTTAAGAAATGGAATTTTAAAAAAGGAGTCTCAAATCTGTCTAATGACAGAAGATAAGGTAACATTTGAAATTATACTAAAAATTGTATAATGATTCAAAAATTCTGAAATTTTAATATGTTATAGTGTTATGTGTTAGCTTTAATCAGAATTAAGAATTAC
>CATIWF010086693.1:0-24453 GCA_949630135.1 Balakata baccata
CAGCTTGCCATCTCACTATCATCGAGATGCTTCTTGTAAGCTTTCTGAACCTCTTCAGAAGCATCAGCAGTAGGGGAATTGGGAAGTGGCTCATCCAAGACATAGCCTATTTTTTCGGATTTGAGAACTATTCTCAGATTCCTAAGCCAATCTAGAAATTAGGTCCAACCAACTTGTTTGCTTCTACTAAAGATCGCAAATTCACACTTGTAGACATGATGTTGATTCTAGCAACCTAGATGTAAAAAGTGCATGTTAGAATGTACGTGAAAATGCATGATTATTAGGTCTTTAATAAAATGCATTATGACTCCCACTATTTTATTGCGAGTCCATAGCCCCCACTGTGAACCCAAGAGAACCTATATGAAAGTTCTCCTAGTGGGTCGATATCCAATTTACTAAGAATGACCTTGAGGCAACTCAACAAACCATCCTTAGTTTAGTTGGTAGGTATCTGATCCATACCAATTTCATTTCCATGTAACTATCGAATCTTGTGCTATCAACTAATTGATATGTGCACAAATATTGGGCTATCAACTCTTGATATATGCACATCTCATGTACACTTACCCAACTTCGCCTCCAATACATATTGACCTTGGCGCAAATCTAACAAATCAATGGTTTTGTTTAAGTCCAACCCATTAATCATGAAATCTAATTTCTATGGTTCAAACATATTCTTATAGAGTGAGCTTGAGGCAACTCAACAACTCTAACTCTAGAAGAACTCTGGTTCTCCCCACATTAATGGAAGGAATAAGACATAATTATTTATTTAGTGAGGGATTTTGTTAATTTAGTCTCATCATGTTATTATTCCATGCTTTTATATATCATACATTCATCGCATGAATATATAAAGATAATTACATTAACTATATGGCATGATTATGGACATAATAAAATCAATCTCTTGAGCCATAAAGAGATTGACTGAGTCTTACCTAGGTGTATGCATGAATTACAACCCAAAAATAGAAATCAAATTCCTACTTCTAAGTCTTCTTGTTTATGGCACCATCTTCTTTGTATCTCCATTTTATCCTAATCCTATGTAATCTAATTACATATTTCAAAAATAGAAATCCCCAATTTACATTTGAGGAGAGTAAATGAGAAAAGAAATACATGAGAAAGAAGAAATAAGTAGGGACACGCAGGCTCTATTTACCATAAAACAAAATTCATGTATGCTCAATCACATTGGGCCTAAGTTGATAATCATCCATTGGTTCTAGGATTTCTAAACTTTTAATTTTCTGGGGTGCTATGCATGTGATGCATGTTAGAAACCCAACATGATTGACTACCATCTTCGCAAATCTAATATGGTAGCAGATGCTTTAAGCAAAAAGATAGTGGTAGAGTTGCATGTTCATTCTACTCTTATCCAGGAGATTAAGAATGTACAGAGGCAAGATAGCAAGCCAAATGAATTAGCTGAGTTGGTCTCAAAGGGGGAGAGACCTAAGTTCACTATTGAGTTAGATGACAGACTGTATTATCAAGGCAGGTTTATGTGTACTTGATATTAAGGATCTCAAATAGATGATCCTTAGTGAAGCATATGAAAGTAAATAATATGCTATGCAGCTAGGAAATAATAAGATGTATCAAGAGTTGAAAAGCAGATACTAGTGGGCAGGTATGAAAAAGGATATCACAAAATACACCTTGAAATGCCTAACTTGTTAGCAAGTTAAGGCTGAACACCATGTGCCTTCAAGATTGTTACATCCAATTCATATATTGGAATAGAAGTGGGAACAACCCACCATGGATTTTTTGACCGGATTACCCTTGACATTGAAGAAGCATGATGTTGTATGGGTTATAGTAGATAAGCTTCCGAAGTTAGCACATTTCTTGCCTATCAAGAAGGACTACCCATTGAATAAATTGGTAGAAATTTATGTGAATGAAATAATATGACTTCATGGAGTGCCTGTATCCATTGTGTCTAGTAGAAACCCTTGGTTCACATCTCAATTTTGATGTAGTCTACGATGAGCTTTAGAAACTAAGCTCAATTCAGCATAGCTTTTCATCCCTAGATAGATAGATAATCATAAAGAATTATCTAGATCTTAGAAGATATGATTAGAAGTTGTGTTATTGAGTCTGAAGGTAATTAGGATAAGTTTTTCTTCCTTTGATCGAATTTGCTTATAATAACAATTACCAATCTGGTATCCAAATGACTCCATATGAGGTATTATATGGTAGAAAGTGTCAAATGCCCCTGTGTTGGACGGAACTTGGTGAGAGAAAGTTGGTAGGGCTAAATTTAGTATGAGATACGGAAGAGAAAGTGAGAATCATTTGAGAGAAGCTTAAAGCTGTTGCAGATAGGCAGAAATCATATACAGATCTTAAGAGACGAGACATAGAATATGCAGTGGGAGATAAAATTGTTCTTAAAGTTTCTTCATGTAAGAAGGTTTTGAGATTTGGAAAGAAGGGCAAGTTAAGCCCAAGATTCATCAAACCTTATGAAATTTTGGAGAGAATTGGATTAGTTGCATATAGACTCACTCTACCACTGGAGTTAAGTCAAATACATGATGTTTTTTATGTCTCGATATTAAGACGACATAGGTTAGATCCTTCTCATATTACACTAGTTGAAAATATACAAGTGAGGTAGGATTTGACGTATGAAGGAGAACTGATTCAGATCTCAACTCGAAAGGTTAAAGAACTTTGAAACAAGTGAGTACCATTAGTGAAAGTGCTATGGAGGAATCATGCAATAGAAGAACCAACATGAGAAAGCAAAGAGAATGAAATCTCAATACCCCCATATGTTCAACGATGACATATCAAGTATGTTTCGACAATGAAACATCTTAAGAGAGAGAGAATTGTAACACCCGCTAATTAGAGTTTAATTAGAATAAGTATGTGAGCAATATATATAGAAAGCACATGAAAAGCATTAGGAATAAAATTGAATAAATGACTAAATTAGAAATTAAAATAAATTAAATTAAATTGATTGACAAAGTTTATTTGATTGGGTTAGACAACATGATTAAATTGCATTTTAGTAAAAACTAATGACTAGATATATGATAATATGTAGAAATAAATAATAATGACATAATTAATTTAGTTAAAATGAAATTAAGTGATTAAATTTAATAATTGTGTTGATTAGTAAAATTAGTTATAATAATAAATAAACTAATTAAATTAAAAAATAAATGAATGAATAAAAAGAAAAGGGAAAAAAAAGTTGTGGACAAGAGAAAATTGGCAAAGGCGGTGGAGAGGGCTTTTTAGCCTTAAAAAAAATCTGCCTAACTTTTTTATTCACCACATTATCTTGCTATTCTTTAGCCCCCTCTCCATTCTTCTTCTTCCTCCTATAATACCCCTCCTTTTCTTCTTTATTTCACTCAATAATTACATCAAATTCAATCCAAATAAATTTATTCTTAGCAAGTAATCTTTTTTACATTGTTCTTGTATTGTTTAGAGTTATTAGAATTGTATAAAAGTAATATATTATACTCCAATCTTGATGATCATAGAGTCCGAATTTGAAGAAGTTCTAACATAAAACTTGTCGATTTATATCTTATTTATATGCCTAGCAAATGACATTGAATGATTTTGAGTATATGAAGAGATAAACTCTTTTTGAGTGAGACTGGTTCATGTAAGAGTAACAACAGGACACTCTTCTATTTTTTTTTTCCTTTCGATCATCTTAGAGGTCGAACTAGAGGAAGCTCAAAGCATCAAAGCTGTAGAACTATATGTCCTTTAGCTTTCTACCAAATTTTGTTTTAAACTTTTTTGTGTAGGTTGAGTTATAATGAAATAAATTATAATTATTCCTTTGATTGAACTACTTTTTTATACCTATATAGCTCTATTATATTGGTTCTCATTTTAAGCTGTTTATAAAGTGAATTAACCAAAGTGTAAAACATGAAAGTTTTAGTTATATATCTTAGCTAAACTCTTATAAAAGTTTTACCTTAATATGTAGTGTATCTTGTGAGTTATGATCATAAAAATAAATACAGGTGTAGTTATTACTTTGTGCTATACTAGTTACACATTTCGTATTGTTTGAGGACCTTGGAGATAGAATAGGGAAAAGTGGTAGCATGAAAATGTTTTATATTATCATTTCTAAGTGTTTGAAAAATTTCACAATAATATAACATACACGTTGTAAGATATAATATTTAAAGATTTTGTTTGAAAATGGTCTAAGGGCAGAAAATAGGGCAATATTTAAAATTGCACAAAAAATTGTGTAATACTCCAAAGATTATGAAGTTGTAATATGTTATAGTCTTATGTGTTAAATTTAATTAGAAATAAGAATCTTATAAATTTGAGAAATATAGAAAGTTATAGAGTCAAAAATCCTAAAAAGTCACCTCACAACTTAGGAGAAACTTTAGTTATTTATTTAAACCATATTAAAAATAAGTATTCTAACAATGTATTGATCAATTATATTTTCAATTAGGCTCTCAACAAATTAAAGAACAACAAGAGTAAACAAGCTCCAAGTTTTGGATTTTGGAAAAGCTCTGCGAGATTTTAGTGTTATATGCATTCTAGTGTGCCAAAATACATGATTGTGTGTGTATGACATAATTCATGTGTTAAAACAATAGAATTATATATTATGGCATATTTATGATTATGGAGTAATGTTTGATGGTTAAAATGTATAAAATGTATTGAGAATTGGATGAAATAATTGTGTGCTTAAATAATGGTAATATATGATGAAATGTCATGTTATTACATGACTTTGAAATAAATTGTGAACATGTGATTATGTTAATGTAAAATAGGCATTGATTATGGCAAATAAAGACATAATGAAAAATAAATAATTAATGATTTTAATTGTTTATTTCTCTACCTAAGAACTAGCTTAGGATAGATGATGTACCATTAAGGGGGATTACAGTACCGATATTGATATGGTTTTAAGGATAGGGTGGCTATAGCTCTAAGAGCACCCCTGATCCTATTTACAACAGATGATGTGATTATACTCAGTCAATATGGTTGAAGCTCTGTAAGCACCCTTGACCTGAGATTATAGAGAGTGGGCTAGCTGAAACTCCACGAGCGCCCTTCCTTCATACTCTGTATCCATATAGTTCGGGAACAAGACTTTGGCTATTTAATTTAATAGCTAATAAATAATAAAAAGAAATATAGTAATCAATTGAATGATTTAAAAAATAACATTTGAGCTAATTAAATAATTTAATTGGAATATGATTATATGAAATTGTATGCTATAAATTGCATGCAATTAATTTAGAAGAATAAAATTAACAAATAGGATGTATGAATATTACTATAATTGCATGATAATTTTGCAAATTGGTGTACTTATTTCTTTTATACTTCACATATGAATTAAATTTAAATGTGCCATAATTTATCTAAGATATGTATTTGTGTGACTGCTTGGGGAAAATTTTAATGTCTATATGTACCACTAAGTTAGAGATAGTTTAGCGTAAGTTTCTCTCACATAAGAATTGAAATTTGTAAATAGTATATATTAAAGTTGAACTTGAAGTCCGAGCTCATATCAGAAAAAACACTGAAAATCCAACTAGTGGGTCAGTTATTTTATATTTTTATATTTAAATTTATAGCATACATATGGGTTAAACGGTATGTTTTATATATGTATTAAGAATATGTTTGGTATTTGATAATATTAAATATGTGAATGACAATTATGACAAGTGATATGTATGTATATGAAATGACAATATAGAAAAGAAACTAAAATGTGTAGCATGCCTAATTATATATACCACTCCGCCCTCTAACGTTCCTTTGCTATCGCACAATTTTATCTTCAATTTTTCATCAAAATGTGACATACTACTTATATAATAGTTATTATATAAGTGAAATACTACATAACTCATTAAACAATTTTATCCGAATTTAAATTTATATATATTAATATTTAATATATATAAATTTAAATTCGGATAAAATTGTTTAATGAGTTATGTGGTATTTCACTTATATAATAACTATTATATAAGTAGTATGTCACATCTTGATGAAAAATTGAAGACAAAATTGTGCGATAGCAAAGGAACATTAGAGGGCGGAGTGGTAATACGAAGCTAATATCCATATTACTTAATTTAGCTAAATAAAATTTGGAGGACTAAATCTTTTTAAGATAAAGAGAATTGTCACGTTAGTCCGTTCGGACACTGACCAATGCACGTATTCCAAAGACAAGTATGCTGGATTGATCGAAAAAAAGCGACTGCGATAAAAGTCACTAATACGATTGAAATCTAAGTGCGGACCTAAAAAAATAGGACAACTGTTCAAGGATTATTTGAAAAGTTTAACTAATGAAAGAATTAAATAATGGTTAATTAATTTAATTAATTTTGATTGGTGTCAAATCTACACATGCATGTTGCCACATGGTAAACAAGCACTAAATCCAACTTTAATCATTGTATAAAAAGCATATGTATACAAATGAAGGAAGACCATTTTTCAGTTGCAAATTAAAATCCTCTCGGCCAACGCTCCTTCTCAAAAACCCGAGCTTCCCATTCTTCTTCTTGCTTTTCTCTAAATCATCCCATATCTCTTTACAAAACCAAAACTATCTTGCTTTAATTCCTTCATTTCCTTGCCAGAACTTCTACGGCTAAGCAAGAATTTGTGAAAGAGATGATAGTTTCAAGCAGGGAACCGTAAGTTTTGAAGATAAGTGACCCTCCATTCAATACAAGATAGGCCGAAGCATTATCGACTGAAGAAAAGGAGAAGCTTTGTTAGGCATGGTGACAAATGGAAGAGGAAATGGTTTGTATGTGGGAGATGAGTCTAAGAGGAGGAAATAACATGTAAGAAAATTGTTATCAGTAGTGTGTATGCTTTAGTGCATTCACTGTTTTTTATATATTAAATAATATAATACAATAGACACATATATATTTCACATTCATAATAAAATATTAAAATTGTTGATTAAATTATAAATGCAATAGTTACATATACTAGAAATATACGGTTATTTGATTATTCACAGAGAATTTATTATCAAGTTGTTGATAATAATGAGATAAATATATCTGGTAAAAAGATAATCTTAAAAATATTCATAACCGGTATAGGACAATGAATTGAGTATTCATTAAACCTTAGGTTAACACATGGTTTATTTTGAGAAAAAAATCATATTCTCCATGATATAATGATATCTAAATAAACTATTGGGTTTTTAAAGAGTTAATGGTACCGAACAGTAATGTCTGATAATAACTGCACAAATAGTGTTATATATCAATAGTTATTATCTTTGTCATAATATATGAGTCTTTTATAACTCGAAGTCTTTTGACTTGAAGTGTCAGGACTGTCCTTTCATTGGTAGCTGTGGATGTGTTTTTGCCTTGTACTATACTATTCACACTTGATAATCCGGCTCGTAGTCACCACAGTTAGTTATGTAGTGAGACATGATATTATCAATAATAGAATTCATTACCATGTAGCACTAGGGTAAGATCCTAATAGAATTGCTATTTTGGTTCTGATAAAATAAATTCATAACCAGAAGAAATCTAATGTATTCAATATAAGATTGAATTATTAATTAGATTAATAATGATAAGTCTTATTTTAATCAGAATGCAAATTATCACTCATTAGAATATTGACCAATAGGATTTGACATGTTGTGACCCTAATCAATATTGGGATCATAACGAGATGACTTAATATTATGATTTAGCAAATTAATATTTGAGATTTTATCGATAATTAAAAGGAGAATTCCGGAATGATATTTAATGTGTCTAAGTATACGATGAATTCAGAAATAATATCTGTTATAATATTAAGGAGTTAATATTATATTCCATTCCGATAAAATTATTGACCTCATAATTCACACCCAAATTAAATTATTTGGCTAGTCCACATTTATAATGTGGGGAGTAATTTAATTAAGAATTAAATTAGAAATGATCACTTATAATTTTTGAGTTAAAATTAATGTTGATTAATTTTAACAATTTTTCCTATTTATAATTTTAATTAAAGTGTTAATTAAAATTATTATAATTTAATTAAGTTGTTAATTAAATTAACTATAATAGTATATTAAAGTAATTATCATGGTTAATAGAATAGAATATTAATTTTATAATTAATGGTGGTAGCTAAAAAATGAGTTATGCAATTGTTGCACCATCATTATATCATAAATAAAATTTTAAAAAAATAAATAAATAAAAAGTCGAAAATATTAAAAAAAATATAAAGAAAGAATTTTTTATTTTTCACAACCACTTCTTCTACAACCTTTATTAATAAGGTTGAAGATTTTTTGTTTTGGCCAATATATATAAATCATCATCTTAATCTTATTCTTGGCTTCTTAAGCATTCCTCTAAGCAAAAATTATTTTTGTTTTAGTTTTTTTCTTTCTCTCATCTGGTATGAGCATTCAAAGAAATTATTGAGGAAAAGCTCCTAAAGGGTTAGTAACTGCAGAAATTTAGTGATCATACATCTGGAACTAGCAAAACAGTTTTATCAACGCAACTAAAGCTTTTGGTTTTTTTGCTTAGTTTGCACATTTGGTAAATTTGGTTCTAAAAGGTTTGTCTAAACCTTTTATTTTTCCATTTTGTTCTTAAAATCATTGGATGATATTGACAAAATGGATTTTATATATAAAGGTTACAAAATATATTTTGCTACAAGTTATAGATAAATGCTTAAGGTTAACATGAAAATTGAATTTTCATATCATGCACTATTTGATTGTATATTTTGATTAAATTAAAATTTTTTGAAATTTCTAATTTTAACAGAGACCTAAAGCTCCCCTCAATCCAAATATTTTTTTTACTTCTAGCAATTGGTATTAGAGCCATCCAATGAATTTTTTTTAGCAAAATGACTCTTTTATGCTAGTAGCCTCGGTTTGGTTATGGATGATCTCTTTGTTATTCTTTTAGAGTTGATTTATATATTATATTGTATGTGATGTTTTATGATATTTTTCTTCTTTCTGTTTTGGGTTTTTCAAAAGTGTTGTGTTTTATTATTTTTATAAATCGGTTTGTAATATTAATAGATCCATAATTTATTTTTACCATTATATTGAAGTCTTTGGTATGTTAAGAGAATATAATGTAAAAATTTTCCTTCTAAACATGGAGGCCTGAAATTTTGAGGAGGAGCAGTAAGAAAGATCTGTCAAAATGAAGTTTAATTTGTATTTTCTATTTTTGGGTGGGAATTTTTCTAGCAATTGCAATGTGATTGTGAATTACATGATTGATTTCTATTATTGCATGTGATGTGATTATATATGGTAAATGATTGAATATATGAGCTTTAAATATTAATTTTGGATTAATAATAATATATAATAATTTAAATGAGATTTATATTATATATATATATATGTGTGTGTGTGGTTTAATTTAAATGAGATTTAAATTATATATATATATATTTGATTTTTTTTCAAATTATTGAAAAAATTCAACTTTTATTTATAAAATCCATTTTATGAATCTGGTAAGTATAAAAGTATACTTACAAAATATATGTAGATATATTTACTCTAAAATTAATTTAATTTAAACATTATATAAAATGATTATATAATGAGCTCACATTTGTTTATGAAACATAGAGGGGTAGTATGCATTTTATTCAATCAAATATCATATGTATATTTATGGATCCATAATCATCCGAATATATATGCAATCACTTTTAATGGTCATATGAGATATGACATGAAAAAGACTAATGTGCAAACATTAACCTTAAAATTGAATTATGTGATAATTCAAAGATAAATTTATTGTTTTGTGAATACTAGTAAATTTTTAATCTGGTTAATGTGCAAAGTAAGACCTTTAAAATTATAGTAAAAGATCAAGTAATCTTTCCAAATATAATGAATCTAATAAAGATGTAAGACGTTTACATTAAGGTTTTTCATGGGAGCATTAATATGCAAGTTGTTGTATATTAATGATAAGGTCAAATAATGTATTTGATTTATAAAATGGATGGACATCTAGTGTTGCAAGAATGTCATTTTGTGAAACTGAATGGTACTAAATTGAGTCCATTTGTTTTACTGATCTCGTGGGTAAGATTTATCTAATATGTTAGTCCAAGAATGTCATTTTGTGAAGCTGATGGTTAGTGTATTAGGAGCCAGTTAAAAAAGGAACTAAATTGGGTTTACAATTGTTGTATTTGACAAAGAGTTGTCATCTCATTAATATGTTAATATTCCAAGAATGCCACTATAAAAAGTTGAGGAATATTAATTAGAGTATTTTTGAGACCCAATTTACCCACTAGAAGTTCACGCCAACAGAATTTTCATTTCATATGAGGAAAGTGTAGAATGCGCCAAATTAGTGAAAGAAACCATTATAATTATGCGTCTAAATCATTTTAATCAATTGGTTTGACCATTAATATATAATTAAACTGATACATTTTATTCTTTCTGCAGTAATTTTTTCTAATAATATGGCTACACTATCACCACTTCAATCGCTTTTGGACCGTAATAGGCTCACCAGACCTAATTATGTGGACTGATTAAGGAACCTTAAGTTGGTATTTATTCAACAACACTTGTGGGATGTTGCTAGTAAGTCAAAACCTACAACGCATGCCGCTAATGCAAGTGAGGCTAAAAAATAACATTATACAAATTGGGTTGATAAAAATACCCAAGTAAAGTGATATATGCTTGCTTTTATGGAAAATAAGCTACAAGAGCAATATAAAAAAATAGAAGCTTGTGATAACATTTTGGAGTTAGTAAAGGAAAATTATGACGAGACTAGTAGGACTATCCGCTTTAACTATTCCAATAAACTATTCCAAACGAAAATGAAGGCCAAGATGTTGGTGAACATATTGGTGAGATGATAAGACTTATTTATTGACATGAAGATCTCAATTTCTTCATGGATGAGGAGCTTAAGATAGACCATATCTTAAAATTACTTCCATGTTCTTATGAAAGTTTCATTTCTAACTTCTATTTGAATAAAGTGGAGTGCATTTTGTAAGAGCTGTAATAAAATTTGGTTTATTACCAACATACTGTGATTAATCCCCAAAAGAAAGAGGTAGAAGTATTGGTGGCAATTTTTTCTTCTCACCTAAAGAAAAGGAAGAAGAAGACCATTATGGAAAAGAGTTCCACTCCCTCTTCTTTGCATCCCAAAAAGGGTAAGGGAAGGCAAAAAGCCAGCTTAAGCCAAAGGTTGACAAAGGAATCTACTTGGATGGTCAAAAGGATAGTCATTGGAAGAAAAATTGTTTGGTTTATCTAAAAAGTTTAGAGAAGACTAAAGGTAAAAGGATTATAAGTCCTTCAGGTATTTCTCATCCTTTGAATTAAAATATTAATTTAAATTATGATCATTCTTTTAACTCATCATATGTTTGGGTCTTAGACACAGTAGCAACTTCTCATATTTATTTCTTTGTATAAGATCTAAGGAATAAGAAATTGCTATATGATGGAGAGATAAAACTCACTCTTAGTGATGGAGCAAGAGTTGTAGCCGAGCAAGTGGGAGATATTTCCATTTTATTAAACCATCATGTAATCTTATTATTGGAAGTTTTGTATATTCCTAATGCCTATAAGAACATTATTTCTGTATCCGCTTTGATAAACAATAATTATGAATTCTGTTTTGCAAATATATGTGTTATATTTATTTTAATAATAATCTTATTGGCATTGGACTAAACATTATGGCTTATATTATTTATATTGTGATAAGCCTAATAAGATAAATAATAAATAGTTATTATTAAGCAACATAAATGACAATTCTAATCAAACTAAGTATGATGATTCAAGTATGAAACGAGTTTGGTACTTAAGACTTGATCATATTTCTAATCCAAGGATCCATAAGATGGTAGACATGAGAATTCTAAAAGGTTTAGATTCTCAGTCTAATGATTATATTTGTGAATCATGTCTGTAAGAGAAAATGACTAGAGGTTCATTTGCTGGTCAAATGGTATGTGCTGAACACTTTCTTGAATTAATTCATACTAATATTTGTGGACCATTTAAGGAAATGGTTCAAGGAGGTTATCGATTCTTCGTTACCTTTATAGACGATAAATCTAGATATGGGTATTTGTATTTATTGAAATACAAATATGAAGTCTTTGAAAAGTTCAAAGAGTATAAGACCGAAGTTGAAAATAAATTAGGAAAGAATATTATAGCACTTCAATCAGATCGAGGTGGTGAATATTCAAGTACTGAATTTAATAATAACCTCAAAGAAAATGGAATTGTCATACAATTTACTCCATCAGGCACACCTCAACTAAATGGTGTGAGTGAAAGGAGAAATCATACTTTGTTGGATATGGTACATAATAAGATGAGTTATACTGACTTACCTATCTCCTTTTGGGGATATACTTTGGAAACAATGTTATACATTCTTAACAAAGTTCATTCTAAATATGTGAATACTATTCCATATAAGATATGGACTGGTAAAACTCATGTATTATCTCATTTTAAGATATAGGATTATCCCACCTATATTAAAAGGTAAAACACATATAAATTAGAGGAACAATACACTAAAGGTCGATTTATTGGATACACTCCTGCTAGAAATAATTTGGGATATTATTTCTATCTACTTGACGAACAAATTGTTGTTGAGTAGAGATGTCATTTTTCTTGAGAAAGAGTTTCTTAAAGGAGGCAAAGGCTGACATATGGTTTTAGATGAAGAGTCATCTGAAAAACAAATCCAAGTGGTTGAACCAATAGAGATTGATAAGTCCTAACATGATAAAGGATATCACTTCAGCTCCTAGGAGGTCTGAAAGAGCTTCACATCCTCGTAGATGGTATGGATTTACTATTAAACATGACTAAAAGTTGTTCATATTTGGTAGTAATCAACCAGAAGATTGTCACTTATGAGGAGGTAATATCTGGCATTGATACTCTTAAATGGCAAGAAGCAATACAAACTGAGATAGATTCCATGCACTAGAATCAAGTTTGGGAACTTATAAACCCACCTGAAGGAATATTTCTAATAGGTTGTAAATGGGTTTATAAGCGTGAACTAGATTTTGAAGGGAATATTTATACTTATAAAGCTAGGCTTGTAGTGAAGGGATATCGCTAACGGGAAGGGATTGACTATGAAGAGACATTCTCTCCTATAACCATGCTTAAAAGTATTAGAATTCTTTTAGCTATTACATCACACTATGATTATAAGATATGATAGATGGATGTCAAAACTGCTTTTCTCAATAGATTTCTTGAAGAAGAAATTTGTATGGAACAACCCAAAAGATTTGATTCTAAAAATAATTCCAAAGTGTGCAAGCTTAAGAGATCCATTTATGGTCTTAAGTGATACGTCTCGGGTCTAGGGGGGTGTGGAACGGGTTTGGCCAGGTGGCACAAAAAGTCGAAAGAGACTGGTGGCCCTTGTTTGATCTAGGATAAAGGAATAGAGTTGCGCCTCTACTATCAGCTTAAGCTTTTAGCAAAATGCTAAGCGCTATTTCTAGTTAAGCGTGATGTGGTAGGGGCAGTACCATGATGGGTGACCTCTTAGGAAGTGCTTAGCTCAAGATGGTTAAGCGGCCGATTAAGCATTCTTGAGCAGGTTCAGTACCAGGATGGATGAACGTCTGGGAATACATTGGCCCAATTGCATCATTTGGTATCAAAGGTTGATGTTAGGTCCGAATCCCACTTCTGTGTGCCAGGTTCGAGGACGAACCTCCTTAAAAAGGGAGAGAATGATACGTCTCGGGTCTGGGGGGTGTGGAACGGGTTTGGCCAAGTGGCACATAGAGTCGAAAGAGAATGGTAGCCCTTGTTTGATCCAGGATAAAAGGAATAGAGTTGCGCCTTTGCTATCAGCTTAAGCTTTTGGCAGAACGGTAAGTGCTCTTTCTAGTTAAGTATATTATGGGAGGGGCAGTACCATGATGGGTGACCTCTTGGGAAGTGCTTGGCTCAAGGTGGTTAAGCAGCCGATTAACCGTTCTTGAGCAGGGTCAATACCAGGATGGGTGACCGTCTAGGAATACATTGGCCCAGCTGCATCATTAAGCAAGCTTCAAGGAGCTGGAACAAGCATTTTGATGAAGTCATAAAGAGTTATAACTTTATTTAAAATTCTAATGAGGCTTGTGTAAACAAGAAAATTAATGGGAGCAAGATTGCTTTCTTAGTCTTGTATATTGATGATATTCTAATCATGAGTAATAATGTTGGTTTTCTAATTGACATAAAGGTCTGGCTATCATCCACCTTGCCCATGAAAGACTTGGGAGAAGCAACCTACATTTTCGGTATTAAGCTATATAGAGATAGATCTAAGAGAATATTAGAGTTGTCCCAATCCCTCTATTTGGAAAAGATCCTAAAAAAATTTGGGATGGAAAATTCCAAAAGAGAATTACTACATGTGAGGCATAAAAGTGCATCTTTCTAAGGAGATGAGTCCAAAAACTCCTAAAGAAAGAGCACGAATGGTTGGCATACCGTATGCTTCAACCATAGGCAATTTAATGTATGCTATGTTGTGTACTAGACCAAACATAACCTTTGTTGTTAGCTTGACTAACAGGTATTAGTCTGATCTAGGTGAAGAGCACTGGATATCAATCAAGACAATCTTTAAGTACTTGAGAAAAACTAAAGATTTGTTCTTGGTTTATAGAGGAGACGATCTGAGTATGGTTGGATACACAAATTCTGATTTTTAATTAGATAAGGATGAATTGAAGTCCACACCAGGACACGTGTTCACTCTGAATGGTGCAGCAGTAGTATGGAAAAGTTTCAAGTACTATTGCTGATTCTACAACAAAAGCCGAATATATATCAGCCTCAAATGCTGCCATAGAAGCTGTGTGGTTGAAGAACTTTCTAATAAATTTAGATTTGGTTCCATTTATTTAGAGTCTCATTTCTTTGTATTTTGATAATAATGGGGCTATAGCACAATCTAAGGAACCAAGGTCTCACAAGAACTTCAAACATGTACTTTGACATTATCATTTAATTAGAGAGATAGTTAGGCGAGGTGATATCTCAGTGCAGAAAGTTTCATCAGCTGACAATGCAGCTGATCCATTCACGAAGCCTATGACATATGATGGGTTTTGAACATGTATCACATACATATTACACAGTGGAAATTAAAATTTTTTAAAACCCGAATCAAAGGATTATACATGTGCCAATTAAAACTAATTTAACTAATGAAAATTCAGAATTTATACCTTTATAATTTCTTGATTTTTCTTCAACTTCTCACCTTGTTGGGTTGTAGCAAACCACAATAATCCAATCTTAGATTGTCACTAACAATATCCACGTGAAGATGAGAGGATGAAACCACTAGGGAGATGGCTTGAACATACCTCAAAGTGCTAGCAATGATGTATGTTCATATGAGAAGAAAATTAAACTCTTTAATTTTTTTGTTGTCTCCAAAATTTTTTTTTTCAAAAAATTTTTTCCTTATCTATTTTCTATCTTTTGGGGTCTTTTAGATCCAAAAGAAAATCATAAAAATAGATCCAAACTGAAGAGAGGAGAAAAATGGGAGGTTATGAATAGTGAAAAATGCTTTAATGGCCATTTAGGCCATTTTAATGACATATGCGGGTAGCTGTACGCGCCTAGGCCTACTGAGCAGGCCCAACTGGCCTGCCTGGCAAGCCATTTAGTAGGCCAGCGGGCCTGTCAATCTTTTCGAGCGATTTTTCCCTGCAATCTTATCGCGAACCGACTCGAAATAATTCTCTCATATTTTGGATCTCATCCAAAGCCATTTTACTCATTTTTTACATCTCCAAAGCGTGTGACCCATTAGGATCCCGGTTATATTGGCCATTTAAATTACCAAATAATTTAAGTAAGTTATGAGCGGTATCTAGCAACACATCATGACCCCCAATTGACCGGAAAGTCAGTAGTTTGACTACGAACCTTACCATAGACAATAATATGTGCAATTTGTCCTTTCACTATATGTCAACTCCCGCTAGACTGACTACGTCACACCTAGCCCAAGTGATGTTAGATCTTGTCCTTAGGACTCATTACTCTATTCGACATGTCACTGAAGACCATCTTCAGGAAATTTCCACTCTGGCCAGAGATTCTAGAGTAATGATCCCGACAAGAGGCCATGGGTATACTCTCCCTCTATCAGGAGTGGTAAATCCTCTGTTGGCTATCCAATTACCTTCGAATACCTCAAGTTGTACCCAATCACCACCTTATGAGCGACCTTTATGAGGCAATAAAGAATGGAGTCAAAGCACAGAATCAGTATCCAAGATATCCTTGAGTACCTCAAGTCTAAGGATACATGCACTATTGCTATGATGAGACTATCATTGACATTTGAATAGATAATCCATATGATTGTCTCATAGCAGGTCATCCAATGTGCTTGACTACTCTTAGCAAGCATCAATATGTTAACTTTGAACATCTCATGCTCATAGCTTATGAGATCTACTGCTTGATCCAATCAAGGAGTATAACATGTGCAAGTCTATCCGAATCAACAATGTCCCATCTTGTTGATCCTATGACTAGGGATAATTTAGATACTAACATAATTACACATGATAGGAATCTCATTATCATGACCCCATCATGATTTCCTTCATGCTATGTTTCATATCATGGACTTTCATTAATCAGTTTAAGATCTATATCAATTCATATACAAATGAATACTAATATAATGAAAGAATGCCTTTATGAATATGTACACTAAGTGCCTGAGGTAATTGCCTTTTGGGCACATCTCTAACACCTAATATCTTAACCTTATGATTTTCATTCCAAGGTCAATAATTAGTGGCCAATCATTTATCACACAAGAAACTAAAAAAGAGCAATTGAACTGAAAAAGAAATCAATATTCATTCCATAGAAAGTAAACAAAGTTCCTACAATCTAGGGTTGCTCACTAAGTACCTATAAAAGAACTAGCATAACATCAATAACAAAGCTAAAGTTAATAGTAATATCAAAGCTAAACATTACAAAAATAAAAGAGAAAATCTAACTTGCTTCCCTATAGAAAGTTATAGAATAAATTACATTCAAAATTTTGGATTTAGTATAATGCCCCTAGGCAAATCCTACATCAAGAGAGATACTGGAAATTGAATATAAGAACTTGCTTCTTGAGAGGTTTTAGCTTAAGGTGTTAACTTGACATGCTAGATTGACAATTCTCACATCAGAAGCGATGTAGGAGGTTTATAAAACTACAATCCAACTATTGAAGCAATAACAATGGCACATTAATCGATTGGAAAGGCGTGGCACACTTAATATACACTCATTTTCTTTATTGAATAATAGGTCTTCCTAAGTGTAAATATAGTTTTAGATAACGGTACTCAAACTGGGGGGAATATATGCAACCTGAGTTTAAGATTATGATTTTTTTAGCACCCCTCTACTCAAGCTGAGGCCACAAATAAGACCATACTTAGTATCCTAAGCAAGATAGCTAAGGAAAAAAAAAAGGATTGACATTTGAAACCTTAAATACAAGAAAGAACACTCTTTGTTTTTTTACTATGGTTATGTAGAAAGAAGAGAGCTGACCTTAAAATAGAGAGAAGCTTATGAACAAATAAAGCGGATCACGGAGCTAGCTTTGGTCGAGAGAAAGGCAAGTAAGACCGCAGAAACACCTCGATAAACTATTTTGTGTTGTTATAGTTTAGTTCAAACTTATTAAATATTGCACCTGCCTTAGTTATTCTAATGGAAAGTCACTTATTTGTTGTCATTGAAATATATTTCCCTATGTTACTCGGACACTTAAAAAATTAAGCACCCCTCTCCTTAGAAGTATAGGTATAGGATCCTTCCCAGATTCTTCACTTTACAAATGGATACTTTACGGGCATAAAAGCATGTTGCTTGAACTTCAAAAAATGAGTAATTACTAGTTTGTTTAATGCTAATTTGTTGAACTTTTTTGGTTACTATGTGATATCATTTTGTTTCTTGTCTTTGTCTAAGAAGCATAGACACAGATACAGCCACGAAAATACAATATAGCGGGATATGGGAACACAACAAATTCCAAAAAACTAGGACACGGATACGGCATAATAAAATAATAAAAAATAATTATCCTTAAAAGCAATTTAGATAAATCAATACACAAGTGTTCAAATATTATCCTTACAAATATTCAAAGTATGACAATTAAACATAAGTAATACTGAACTAAAATAAACATGAGACTCGTTAGTAGGTAACTTTGGGAAAGAGACTTGGGTTCTTGGTATAGCAGCAATAAGTCTCATATTTTCATCTATATGTTTAGGTGATTGAACTAGTTCTTGTTAATGATGTTGAAACTCTAAGAGATATTTTATCGAATAGGTAGTAAGCACAAGAAAGTAGGAAACATGCTAACAAAGTCTATTAAACTAGAACACTTTTAGATATAATAGAAAATTGATGGAAACACAAACAACAACTTAGGTTCAATAAGAAACACAAGAAAACAAGGTTAGTGCTGACTACAGAGCAAAAATTGCAACAATGAATTATAAATCAAGATGAAGCTATTGAGGCAAAGTTGGCATTAAAGGCCTAAATAAACCTATCGCAAGTTTCTTGTTCACAGGTCCAACCGAAAACAGAACCAGCTAAAGCTAAGTAACAGTCGTTGACCAACTCAAATACAGAGAAAGAACATGAAAAATCTGAGTAAAAAAATAAACTACAGCATCAATTTTTTTTTTTTAGCATTAATCTCTTACAAATGAATACCTTTAGAACTATGATGTTGTGGTGGAGATACAAGCATTATCGCCAATAGGTCATTATGTCGACTTCACATCACCCTACATAGAATCAGAAGGATGACAAAAAGAAGAGTGAAGATTATCAAAACATCAAAGAGTAAGAGCCTTCAAGAGCACAAACAGTAGGTGTAGATAGAGAATCGACAAGCAAAGCTAAAATCGTGTTTCACTGATAATTTTGAAGAAGAATGAATGGTAAGAGAGAAGAAATCAAATTGCTAAAGTATAGGGTTTTTAAGATAAAAGGCCTAATTGGGCATCCTGGTAGCCTATAATTCACAAAATAAAAAATCTAACAAAAGGTAAAATATGCCCAGCTATGTTAGACCGTGTCCATCACTTTTGACTTCTAATCTGGTCAACGACATGCCACATGGCGTGTCTACACATATCCGACACGTGTCTACGTATCAGACTCTCCACATAATTGTTGTATTCGTGCTTTCTAGGTCTTTGTGTTTAGCATTACACAGTGATTAGAAAAACCTCAATGTGTTTATCATCAATGTGCACTTCTAATTGTTTTTATTCTGCAACCAAAGGGCAAATAGAGGAATCAATGCCTCCCAAGGAGAGGTAGTTGGAAGCTCTAGGCCTCACCCAATCGAGAAGGGTGCCCAAAGATAATTTTTTTTTTTTTCTTGGAAGTTTGGTATGAATGTAACATGACTATGCCAATATATTTAGCATGATTAAAGTTAACATTGCCAAAAAAAGAGCCTTCTTCAGAAAGTCTCTTGTTTGGACTTGCCATAGCAAAATATTTAAAGCAATAGGCTTGTATTTTTCTCTTATCTCCTTCTGTTTCTTTATCTTCAATATATAGACAATTTATGCTTCTCATTTCAATTTGAACACTCTTTGGCTAGAATTCTGAGTTCCAATTTGTGCAAGTCCCACTTTATAATGGCAACTTGTTGCGTTACTGTAAGGATAATATGGGAGTGTATGGATATTGGTATCTTGCCAACTTCATTGTTAAGCCCAGAAATGCTCACTGCACTGACTTCTTTCCCAAGCTTTTTTTTCTGAACATTTTAAGCTTGGCACTGATCAATAAACTGTCAGTGCCTATTCTAGATAGGAAAGAAAAATTCCAATAAATAAAAGGCTATAGAACACTTGAGTACAATGATAAGAATTAAATTGTTGGTTACTTTACCAGTAGCATTTGATATGTGAAAATGAATATGACCATTGAAGCACGAAAACCTAACCATTGCAGCTATATCGAAAAGGGCTACATCCATAACTATTCTATTTTAAGCATCAAAGTCCAAAAATTGGAACATCCTAAATCTACTAACGTATAATTGAACTAAGATGAAGCTTTCCAAGGATCGGCAAAAATAGACCTTAGCGATGGAGCTGTGATTGTTGACGGCGACAATGAATAAATGCTAGAGAAGGAAAAGAGGAGAGAAAAAAAAAAGTAAATTGAAAAATATGGTAAAAATAAAAAGAAGTTTGGTAAAAATAAAAAAAATAGAAGTGCCGGTAATTTAAAAATAAATAAATTTCAGCATTTGGTGTAAAATTCTCTATCTGATAATCATAATCATCATATCATATCATATTATCATATCATCGTATCATCATACTATATATAAAAGTGGAAATAAGATATGAATAAACAAATTTACCTAAAAATTAATTTGATTGTATTAATTAATTTGATTAATTTTGTTATTTAATAATAATTCATTAATTAGAATTTCAATTATATTAGGACGAGATAACTATATCTTTTATTTATATATATATATATATATATATATATATATAACTTTAAAATTATTAGTACTTTAAATTTTAAAAAAGGTAAGTATAAACTAAATTATAACCATATACATAATGTATAATATGAATTTTAAAATATTTAGTATAATTTTTATAAGTTATTTGAGAAGTTATAATTTTTTAATAATTTTTATATATTTCAATAATTAATTTAGTTTAATCATATATATAATGAGCTAAATTTTTAAAATTTATATGTATAGTATAATATAATTTATATAAAATATGAAAATCAAATATAATTAACAACTATTAGAATTTAACTTAAATGTGTTTTAATTAAGTAACTAAAATTAGTTTGTTGGATGATGATGATGATGATTATTATGATTATTATTATTATTATTATTATTATTATTAGTTCAATTATTACTGGGAGACAAAATGATCGTAAAGTACTTATTATCTTTATTTTATATATGACTTTTAATAATGGTCAAATTAGTAATTTGATCGAATTTCAGATAAACATATACTACTATAATTTACTATGAATAAAATATCATAATAAGATGAAATAAATTAATAAAAAATTATATAAAAATTAAATAGTAATTAATGACGAGTTCAATATTTAATAATTACATGCAATGCACGTTAATAAAAAACTAGTATATATATAAGTAAGAACAGAAGGAACAGACAAATTTACCAAAAAGTTAACTTGAATGTATTACTTAATTGAGTTAATTTTGTCATTTAATTTATTAGTAAATAGTATTACTAATATATTAATATTAGATAACTATAAAAAAAAAAAATTTGAAATTGAATTTTGTATGTATAATTCTCAACCCTCTCCGGGAATTTCAACAAAATAAATTGTTTTAGGCTTTTTTAGACGTTACTTTACATTTAAGAGTTTCTTAAATTTAAGATTTTATACTATATTCAGCATTACATGCTTTACAAGTTTTATATTTCATTTATTTCGATTCTTATTATTGAAATTATCGGTCAATACTTTTATATTATAATATAATAATTCAACAGAAAACCGAACCAATTGAAAACTCACATAGCTAAATTAGATGCACGTTTATATAATGGTAAGAGTCTAAATTAAATTACAACTATATACATAATAATTAACATAAATTTCAAATACTGAATACAATTCTTATAAATTATTTTTAAAGTTATAATTTTTTAAAATTTACATATATAGTAGAATATAATTTACTTTTATATAAAATATAAAAATCAAATATAATTAACAACCATGTGACTTAATTTGCTAGACAAGATGATGATGATGATTATTATTATTATTATTATTATTATTATTATTATTATTATTATTATTATTATTATTTATGAAGAATCCAATTATTAAAAATTACATGTATCGCAAGTGGATGATTGAGAATAAATGGACAAACAAAATGACTGTAAAGTATTTATACCTCAATTTTATATATTACTTTTCATAATAGACAAATTAGTAATTTGGGAAGACAGACAAAATGATTATATAGTACTTACTACCTTTATTTTATATATGATTCTTAATAATAGACAAATTAATAATTTTCATGAGTTATAATACAAATCCTAATTAGTAATTTGAACACACGAGTATAAATAAAATACTATAAAATAATATTAAAATTGAAATAAACATGATAAATATGAATCTCTTATATATTACAAATAAAATACTATAAAATAATATGAAATTTGAGATAAACATGCACTCTTATAATTTATTATGAATAAAGAGTTGAAGCAAAGAAATCTTTAGAAAATAAGCGTAAAGTATTTACTAGCTCTATTTTATATATGACTCTATTACTAATAAACAAATTAATAATTTGGGAAAAGTAATATTAAATTTGAGATAAATATGAATTTCTTGTTTACTATGAATAAAATAATATGAAAATTGAAATAAACATGCATTTCTATAATTTACTATAAAAAAATATTATAATATTATATAACTACATAAGTCTAATACTTAATAATCATGTACAAAATACGTTAATAAACTATAAAATACTTACTATATCTATTTTATATATTGCTCTTAATAATAGAAAAATAGAGTTTATCTCAAATGATACGTACTTACAGACAATTATAGAGAAGATTGAATTTTTTTTTCTTAATAACAGAGAAGATTGAATTTTCTTTGTTATTTCTCTTCTACAAAGAATAACCTACATTTCTGATCTTAGCTGGTTAATTTTTGTGCTTAGACAGAAAAAATATATATTTAAATGCATAATCTGTTAGATAAATTATTGAGACTGAAAAATGGCTATTAATAATTTGGAGATAGACAAAATAATCGTAATGTATTTATTATATTTATTTTATATATGATGATGACTCTTAATATATATAAATTAGTAATCTTCATGTGCTTTAATAATGAGCTTAATATCTAATAATAATATGCAACATACGTGAATTACGTGAATTAAAAACTAGAGGACTGTAAAGTACTACCTATATTTTATATATAATTCTTAATAATGAATAAGTTAATAAATATATGAAGTAATATTAAATTTAAGATATACATGAATCCTTTATTTACTATAAATATAATATTATAAAATAATATAAAATTTGAAATAAATATGCACTAATATAATTCAATATTAATAAAATATCATTGCGTTGATTTGTTTACATTAATATATAATTATCGAATTTGATATTTATATTATTTCTTAAATCCATATTTGTAAAATAAAAGTAATTTTTGAAATGCAACTTCAGATTAATATAATCTAAAGTTAGGCTAACCTATAATCAAATTATAGCTTTTTGTACAACTGGTAATTTGGGACACGATATAAAATAATATGAATTTAAACGTGTTGGCAGCGAAAATATTATTTGGAATGAGGGGAACTTTAGATCTCGATAAAAATTATAAATTTCAAAAATTTTTAATTTTATCGAAACATGCAATCAAATATTGCATAACAGGAAAACACATTTTTCATGTTAACCTTAAATATTTATCCATAACTTTTACCAAAACATATTTTGTAACCTTTAAGGATAAAATTTATTGTGCCAAGATTATCCCATGATTTTTAAGAACAAAATGAAAAACAAAATAATTAAGACAAATATTTTATTACGAAGTTCACCAAGGTGCCAACCAAACAAAAATACCAAAAGCTTTAGTTACATTAATGAAACTCCTTTTTGCTAGTCCCAGATGTATGATCACAAATTTCTCCTTCTAGCAAATTTATAATTACTAATACTTTAGAAGTTTTTTTTTAATATTTTCTTTCAATGCTCATACCATATGAGAAGAAGAAAATTTTTTAGAACAAAAACGATTTTTGCTCCGAAAGAAATTTTAGAAATAAGAAGAAGAATAATTAAGGAAGAAGAAGAAGGAGATTAAGAAGGAAGAAATGGCCAAAGGCCACATAACCGATTTCAACCTTAATAAATAAGGTTGTCAGACAAAGAAAAATTTTCTGATTTTTTTTATTTTTGATTTATGATATAATGATGGTGCAATAATTGTATAGCTTATTTTCTAACTACCATCATTAATTATAGAATTAATCTTCTTTTCTATTCTCTTAACTATGGTAATTAATTTAATATACCAATTTGGTTAATTTAATTAACAACTTAATTAAATTATTATAATTTTAATTAACACTTTAATTAAAATTATAAATAAGAGAAATAGTTAAAATTAATCAACATTAATTTTAACTAAAAAATATAAGTTAT
>CATIWF010086698.1:0-16025 GCA_949630135.1 Balakata baccata
TTATAATAATTAGAGGTTGATAAATTAAATTTGCTATGAATCAATTAAATTTCACATAAAGTATGTAGAATTTAATTATGTATTAAGTAAAATGTAGGAATAAAAATTTATAAAATTTTTTAGTGATAAAAAATATACAAATAATTGTGAAAGAAAAAAATAATAATGTACAAATATAAAAATATATTTATGTTCCACAACACTGATTTCTTTGAATTGAATTTGTGATTGAAGTCCTCTTTGTCGTCTAGCATTGATTCTTCGAGCACTCATATCCATCAAACTTGAGTTTCATGTCTGATCACCACTACCACCACCACCACCACCATTTTCGTCGTCGTCGTCGTCATCATCAAATTCATCAGTAGCAGTATCCCCTGTAAAGTACTGTGCTTGTATAGGAATACAGTCTGTGTGTGTGGGTCGAAAGGTGGACGAACCCATAAAATCCACTAGTGTTTGAAGCGTTAGAGTATACATGAACTCAGAATGTTGTGATTGATGAATCCATGGATTGTATGTAGAGGCAACATATAGTGTAAATGGGCCAAAAGAGTATAAGTCTGATATTGAGAATATGTGTGTAGAACAGATATATAGTCCACCAAATGTGGATGGCCCGGGATCTGTAGAGGAAGATGGATACTATTGCAACTGATGAAAATAAATAGGTTGAGGCACAACTTGACTAGATGCAGATGGAGGGACGAGTAAATCCCTATGTTGTTGTCGGTGACGATGTGATGGTTGCTAAGATGAAGCAAATGCATACTACATTTCTTCTAAAATTGGGGCAGGAGCAGGTGCAGGTTGAGGAGGTGGCAATAAAACCCTGCGTCTATCTTCATGCAGTGCCTCTAATGAATTGGTGACGATCTGTTGTGGGAGATATCTAGAGTTTGGTAATGAAATGTGTTCAAGTGTATCAGTCTGTAGTTAATATAAAAGTTAATCAGACTTATGTCATATAATGTGATGAAAAAGCATTTATAAAAGACAACTGTAATTTGTGGAAAAATAATAATATGTATTCATACCGATGCACCAACAGCAGTACCCTGATGAGAAATCCATCTCCTTGTAACTTATTGATACCATTCCATGTATTGTGAATGGTAATAGAGTGGATCATCTTATTGTACACTTGTAACAACATGTTCAGCTTTATTATTCCATGATTGAATCCATATCGAATGTTGTTCAACCTAATTTGTACTAGTATTGCTCTGTAGAATTATTGAGTGAAAATGTTTAGTCTGCTGTGGTGGGCAAGGCCAAACTGTTTGAAAACTCAATTAGGCTAGTGTCACTCTACTATATGCATGCATATTAAAGGCACTATTGTCCTCCATATGTCGTCACATCTCAAGCAATCAGTGAGTAAAGATTGAATAATATCTGTAGTATATGGCTTCCATATAATCTATTCAATAAAATATAAGATGTTAAATACTACCAATTGTTATAAAAAAAGTAAAAATTTATTTAGGGGTAATATAACATACCTCATCGGCCCGACATATATCAAGTTTGTATCGGATCCGGGCCAGCTCATGTGAAGATGTGTCATGTACTATCCGCTGACCGATCCATCTATATTAATTAATAATTCATTGTATTATTAGAATTATTAATTAAAAATCACAACAATTAATGGTGACTTACTAATTTTAATATTATTAATTAAGAAGTTACATACATTCGACCTAATGGTGCATCTTCCGGTATTTGATTAACTGTCATTATTGGAGCCAAAAATAGAAATTTCTCCCATGCCCAAAGCTGTAAAATAATACAGGAGGAAATATGCATGCCATACACAATTCTCGATATAAAAAACTTAATGTGGCAGCTCCTCAACTATACTGGTTGATGGCTGTAAAGTCTTCTAAAAATTGAAGATATATAAAAAACACACGTCTAGTGCTTTTGCCATATAATAAGGACCCACTGATGATACACATAATATATGCACGAACATGAGATATAATAGTGTTCACATTAGCTCCAAGAGGTAATATTGCAAATTGATCTTCCAACCATCCTAATTTTAATTGAGAGCCTCTAATTGCATCTAGCGGAGGTCTAATTTCCAGTAAACGTTCATACATAGATGACCAACCACCACTGGTCTGTCCAATAACTGGAAGACTATCAATAGATAGACCTGTAAGAATAGCTATATCCTGAAGTGTAATTGTGTATTCTCCTTCAGTCATATGAAATATATGTGTCTCTAGTCTCTATTTCTCAACTAGTGCAGTAATTAAATGCCAATCAAGTTAAAAAAAAGGTATTTGCAGTAATTCATAAAATCCGGTATATCTCAGTAGCTGTTTAATTTAGTCATCTAGCTGAGCATCATTATTTATTGCATATATAGCTCTACTATTACGTCTGCAGTATAGCACCTCATTTTCTATCTGAAAAAATTATGCAAATAATATGTGTCATTATAAGCTTTACGATGTCATAAATAATGTTTTAATGGAATGATTGTTATTTTTATTACCTCATTATTCCAAATTACTTGAGATCTATGTTGATGTTATAAATATAACAACGAATTATCGTATGGTTCGGGATGTATGTAATCTTGTGGGGAGATGCCATACCTGCGTGAGATTTATCTATATAAGATCAAAATACCATAAATTAATAATGAAAAAACTTTTAAAACAATCATTCATTTAATAATGTAATTATACATTTAATGAAGTAGTAATTAATAACTAATATAATTACATTCAAAATGAATTACAAAATTTTTAGGCTACATAGTAAAATACATTTTAAATCTAATTTCTTGGATAATTCCTCGCATTATGACTCGTTTGACCATATTTACCACAAAAGGACACATGTTGATCTTCTTGTGTTTTCCAGTCCATCTCATTTTTTCTCTAAGATGCTTTTGGTCTTCCCTTTTTACGCTTCCATCCAAATTTTGGAACGACAGGTATTTCCTTTGATAGTGCCCAGTAATCCTTATGACTGAGGGGTTCAAAAAGGGCTGACCATACTTTCATTGTCTTAGACATTATATGAAATGACGAAATATAAGAAGTGTAATCCATCTGATATTTCATACAAGTTGCAATGGCATGAGAATATGAGATTTTGCTTTGTTGAAATTTTCTACATATACATATTTTTTGTGCCATTTTAATTGTTTGACTGTGACCACCTTTTCTCCTTTCATTGTTATATGCTGTTTTGATCACAAACACACCATTTTCTCTGTCATATGATTTGACTTGATGACCATAAGCTTTTTGCACTCGATGCTTCAATATCTCTATGCATTTAGGAGTGAATTGATAATTACTAGCAAGTACTCATGAATATTTAACGCAATGTTCATCGAACAAGTCAACAAGCTTGTCAAACAATATATGCATAATTGTGGTGACAGGTACAGACCTAATTTTTTTCAACATTATATTCGTGGACTTGGAATAATTTGTGGTCATCATACCATAACGATATCTAGCATCATATGCTAATGCTCATTTGCATCGAGAGATTTTTCCGACTAAGCAAATGAATCAAGGTCCTTCACTTCAATTGTCTTCATTAACTTCTTGAATTTCCGTTTTTAGTGCAAGTTGCCTATGAATGACAAATTAATTTTTTTAGTCTTCAAAATATTCGGATATCACAATATTAGTTATTAATGATAAAAATTATTTATGCATTAGATACATACCAGCTTTCTCAACCAATTTTGTCATACTTTGATTTTTAAATTTAGTATTGTAGTTACTAGCAATATGGTGAATACAATATCTATGAGGATTTTGACGCCATAAATCCTGACGCATTGCATGCTTGATTCCTATATGCTGATAAAAAATAATGCACAAGTCATTACGGCGATCATAAGTAATATAGTGTAGTAGATTCATAAATTATTCTCAGTTCTCTTTATTTTCCTTTTCGACAAGAGCAAATGCAACCGGTAATATTTTGTTATTACATCTACAGCTTGAGCCATTAGGAGAACACCTTTATACTTTCCATATAAAAATGTTCCATCAATATACAAAACTGGTTTACAATATTTGAAATCTTCAATGCATGGCTTATATGCCTAAAACAATCGTTTAAATATACGAACGCCTTCAACAAGACGACTATTGACCATGTGTGCCTCACCTTCTACATTCCAAAAAAAACCTCTATTTCTAATGCATGCATTCTGAAGGAAGTCACATAGGTGCAAATAGGAATTATCTCAGTCTCCAAACAATTGTCCGATAGCTCTTTGTTTTGTATATTAAACTTTTTTGTATGAGGGAATAATATTAAATATGTCTCTCATATCCTCAATAAGTGCCTTTACCATGGTATCAGGTTGCTCCCACAACATGCTCTTAACATATCCTGATAGCAACTCTGAGTCAAAATTCTTATGGTCCTGTGATTCTCCAGGAGTACTACAAGTGTGTGGACTATTATATTGAGTTATCTCCCAAAAACCAGTTTTTTTCTTAAGCGTAACTCGCAATCTCCAATTACAGCCTTCACTAATATTGCAAACAATGGTGATTATATTTAGTCTTGTTTCATAACTTTTAAATTATTGTTTCACCCTGATTGAGTATACTTTGGCCGCTGTCTGAACATCATCCCTTGAATCAAACTACATTTCTATCCAAAACTCCATTGACGAATCCCAAATTATATCTTCTTTTGGTACATTTATATTCATTTCCATCTATTTATTGTCGCGACTATTCAAGCGTGTCCAATGATTTTTATCAGCTATATATTCAGATCTATGTCTATTTTCAATCAACTGATCATATTCATTTTCTTCGTCATTTTCATCTTCATTTTCATCCTCATCATAATAGTTTTCTTCATCATCTTCATCAATATTATTGTTGTCCTCCTCATTTTCACTATCACTGATATCATCGTCCTCCTCTTCATCATCACAATCCTCAGAGTCATTCATATTCATATCATCTTCCTGTTGACTTGACCCACCTATCTCAAAAAATGTTTGATTTGAAGATTTACATTCTTTAACATTATGTTGTTTAATAGACTTATCACATGAGTAATCAACAAAAAGTTTAATAAATTGCAAGCTAGGAAATTAGCTAACAATTTGATATATCAATGCAACTCCAATTTCTTCCCATATTTATATAAGTGAAAAAAATATATTTCTACCTTGCTTACATATATGAGCTCTATACAAAATTTTGTTAATAACTGCATTATTATCAATTCTAAAGTTATTTTGATCTTATATAACAAAACTTTCATGCATAATTCTTCATCTAGAGAAACAGTTTTTGTATATCCATTCACAAAAGTAGCATCAACTTGAGTCTCAATTATCTCGCAGCCCTAATAAATGGTCATAAACACTATTGAAGGCATTACACTGTTTTTCATAGTTCAAATAGTTGATTTAGTATAATGTGTATTATTATTATTATTAAACTTTTTAATAATTTCTATTTTTACAACTATTAATAAAATTTTACACACAAAAATTTTACAATATTATCTACTAATAAATTAAATATATTACAATAAATTAAATATTTAATCATCATAGCAATATATTACTTTATAAAGTTATTATACAACAAAAAATAATAAACTAATGTCACTTTAAAATATGCAATTAATATTACTAAACTTTAATGCTAAAATCCTTTTATATCTCAAACATTTCTCTACCAATTACTTAAACAATTATCCAACAATCATGGAAAATTCTACAAATATTAATATGACATAAGACAAAAATAATTATTTTTTATAATTTATAATAAATTTATATTATAAATATCATCATCATTATTATTACATAACTATTATTACTCGAAATTTTAATAATATTTTCACTAAATAAGTTTATCAACATATTAAAATTTATTTACTAATACTACATTACTTTTATTCATAATTTTACAATATTATTATGCAAATTAATTAAATAATTACCACAACTATTTATACATGATATATTATTATTATTAAATTTATTTTATTCAAACTAAATAAAATTACTTAAATATATTACAATAAATTAAATATTTAATCATCACAGCTATATATTACTTTATAAAGTTATTATATAACAAAAAATAATAAACTCATGTCACTTTAAAATATGCAATTAATATAACTAACCTTTGATGCTATGACAAAAAATAATAAACTCATATCATTTTAAAATATACAATTAATATGACATAAGACAAAAATAATTATTTTTTATAATTTATAATAAATTTGTATTATAAATATCATTATTATTATTATTATTATTATTATATAATTATTATTACTCTAAGTTTTAATAATATTTTTACTAAATAAGTTTATCAACCTATTAAAATTTATCCACTAACACTACATCACTTTTATTCATAATTTTACAATATTATTATGTACATTAATTAAATAATTACCACAACTATTTATACATGATATATTATTACTATTAAATTTATTTTATTCAAACTAAATAAAATAACTTAAATATACTATAATAAATTAAATATTTAATCATCACAGCTATATATTACTTTATAAAGTTATTATATAACAAAAAATAATAAACTCATATCCCTTTAAAATATGCAATTAATATTAGTAACTTTTAATGCTAAGATAAAAAATAATAAACTCATGTCACTTTAAAATATACAATTAATATTACTAAGACAAAAATAATTATTTTTTATAATTTATAATAAATTTGTATTATAAATATCATCATCATTATTATTAAATAACTATTATTACTCTAAGTTTTAATAATATTTTCACTAAATAAGTTTATCAACCTATTAAAATTTATCTATTAACACTGCATCACTTTTATTCATAATTTTACAATATTATTATGCATATTAATTAAATAATTACCACAACTATTTATGCATAACATATTATTATTATGCACATTAATTAAATAATTACCACAACTATTTATGCATAACATATTATTATTATGCACATTAATTAAATAATTACCACAGCAATTAAAATTTGTCTACTAATATTACGGTGCTTTTATTCATAATTTTACAATATTATTTATGCACATAAATTACTTAAAATATTATATATATTTTTTTCGACATTTATTTACATAAAATTTTTATCTGCATTTTTTTTTCAAAATTATAATTTACATAAATTTATCTATATATTACCTCAGAGATATATAAAATTTCTTTTATACGATCTTCAGCCGCACGATCCAAAGTACCAATTTTTTTACCATGCAAAAGACAAAAAATCAAATATATCATTAGAATAAGAATAATATATTTAACCAAAAATATATTACTGATTTTTTTTTCAATAATTTCTTAATATTTTTTAAAATTTTTAACTTCTACGGAAAATTAATTACCAACCTATTTTTTCATTGCTTCATTTTAAAAATAAATAATAAAAAAAAACCTTAATCTAAATTCATGAACGAAATAAAAAAAAAAAAAAACCTTAGTTTTGCATATTGCCTTGCAAGAAAATTGAAATATCAGTGGAGGAAAGAAGAAAAGATAGAAGGAAGGAACCAGAGAAATCGAAAACAAAGAATTGTGATAGAAAGAGAAAGAGTCGAAGATCATATTTATTTTGCATAATCATGGGTCTGAAAAAAAAAGGCATGTAGAAAAGGCTGAAAGGATTCCTTAAGATGGTGAACTGGCGCACCATTAGCGATGGTGCGCCACCTGGCGCGTCATATGCCAGGTGAGCGCATGCAACGACCGTGCGCCAGGTGGCGCACCGTTGCCACGTGGCACACTGTGGCATTGCACTCTGTGCAAGAATGCCATGTGGGCCATGTGCCATTCCAAATGTCACACCACAAGCTTGCTCACCATTTGGATTGATGCACCCTACCACAAACTTGTAAATATTTTTAATTTTACTATAAATCTATTAATTTTACTATAAATCTATAAATAAAATTTTTAAATACCTCAGTTTAAGAAATATCTCAGATTTAGCACACACCAATGAGACCACAACAAACACTCTAAGAAGCAATCTTGAACAAGTTCTAATGCACGTTAGCGATGAACATCACGTTAGCAGGGGTGGTGAAGCCAAAGTAGCACTGGTAGATGACGCGAAGTCAAGCTGTGGGAGCAGTGATCATGAGTTGTCGACTGGGGAGACAAAGGGAATTTGGCTTTTCTATTATGTTTGGTACATATTTAGGTTTCACTAAAGAGTTATGCTATTCAAGTAGAGAGAGAAAAAAAAAGAAAGGACAATATTGCAAAAGTAAAAGGCGGGCAGTAGGCGGAATGGGAAAGTAGCAGGTTGAATAGCATTACTCTTCGTTGACATATGTTAATTGCTTTAATAATTATATTGTTTGATATTTGCTATATTACACCATTTAATATATGTTTTTATGTTTGTGGATTGGGTGTCAAGGCTTAATTGTTTTTCTCTGACCATTGTTCTTCATATCATTCCTCTGTGAATTCTTTTGTAAATCAAGAAACTACTCGCACTCAAATGGAGGAGATGGAGAGGGCGATCAAGGAGAAGGTAAAGGAGGACTTTCAGGAGCACCTTCAGGAGTGGGATCAGGGGGTTCAGCAGCTTCATTAGCTCATTCGAGAGAGGGATCAACAAGTTAAGTAGCTAGAGGAGCACATCCAAAAGAGAGATATGCAGAATGAGCAGCGACTGCATGAATTCGCAGAGGAGCAAATGCATGCTTTAGTACGTGATTTCACACAGAGTATGCAGTTGCAATCCACAGGTAGAACTCCTCAATCTTCCTCGCCCATATATCCTCCACCCGCCATTTGATGAATATTTTTAACTTGCACTAGGATTTTATTATAGTGTTGACTTTTAAGACAAATCAACAAATTGTGGAATTTAATGAATATTAACTAGTGTGAAGGCGTTAAATTACTTAATATGCAAATATTATTTTATAAGTAGGTTATTATTTTATAAGCAGGTCATAAGTAGATTATTCAATAATGATAAAAAAAGTTAGAAAAAATAAAAATAGTGACACTATTAGCGACGTCGAAGTCATCGCTAACATTAAAAAAGCTATAAAATAAAATAAAAGTTGCGACACCAACAATCGTCACTAATAAAGCAACGCGCAGGAGGCATTGCTCAATTGTTGCCAAATACTAGTCTTGTCACCCACTATTAGTGATGCACTTTATATTTTAGTAACACTGTCTTTGGTGCACATGGCGCACTAATAGCGATGCCATTTTGAGCAGCGTCACTAAATTTAAAGATGCTACAACACTTTTTGAAATGCAGATGTGTCATCACTAAAGGCATTTAGCGACACCATTTGCCATTTTAGTAATGAATTTTAGGCACCGCTATTTGGCCATTTTCTTGTAATGACCTCAAAGACCTCCCTGGGTGAGACATACTTAAAACTTTAATGATGTATCATCATCATATACACCTAGTACTATATTTATTAAGGCCTCTACACCACAAACCTCTTCTCTTGAGGTAATTACCTTTGAGGCAAATAACAAATTATACACTAAAGCTCCTACTCAAAGAAGGAGTAGTAAAGGCTCACATGACTCAAGAGTGAAACCTCAAAAGGCCAACCATGCCTTCTTATATAAGATGCATGCACTTAAGAAAGCACCCACTATACATGTGTGTTTGTTATTCCATGTCTTCTTTTGCCTCAAACAAGAAGGCTGTAAGGCCTAAACCCAAAGTGAGATGGCAACAGTCTTTTAAGAATAAGCAATGTCATTATTGCATGGAGTTTGGGCATATCAACATTCATTGTTTGATAAGAAAATCCCACTGGGATTCTTCCAAGACTAACCCCCAAGGACCCAAGTTTTTTTGGATACCTAAAAGCCAAACTTGAATTCTTTGTTTTGTAGGTATGCCTTAAATCCACAGGCAAGGAAAATGTGTGGCTATTGGATAATGGATGCTCAAGGTATATGACTGGAAACAAAAGCCTCTTCACAAACATCAAACATATAGATGGAGGTAAGGTTACCTTTGGAAACAATGCTAAGGGTAAGGCAATTGACAATGGTTCCATAAGACTCAATGGCATTTCAAATATAGAAGATGTAATGTTTGATGGTTTAAAACATAACCTTTTGAGTGTTAGTCAATTATGTGATAAGGGAAACTAAGTCAGCTTTAGCTCCAACGGATGACTTGTGACCTCTTTGAATGGTGAAGAGATATTTGAAAGAGAAAGAGATGTCAGTACTTACATAATTGACTTACACAAGTTGACTAATGTTTCCTCTAGTTGTCTTATATCTATTAGTGAAGAATCTTGGCTATGACACAGAAGGCTTAGACATGCAGGCATGGATTTAATTCAAAGCCTTAGTAAGGCTAAACTAGTAGATGGGCTCTCACAGGTCAAATAATTGAAAGACAAGACTTGTGAGCCATATCAAAGGGAGAAACAACACAAATCATCATTCAAGCTTAAAAACATTGTAAGTACTTCTAGACCTTTACAACTATTACATTTTGATTTGTTTAGTCCTTGTAGAGTTACTAGTTTGGGTGGTAAACATTAAGCACTTGTCATTGTTGATGATTACTTTAGGTTTACTTAGGTAAGTTTCTTAGCTCATAAAAGTTTCAATCACTTTGGCAAGAGGGTCCAACATGAAAAATGATACTTTATCTCTAAGATTAAAAGTGATTATGGTAAAGAGTTTGAAAATGAACTTTTTGGAAATTTTTGTTTGGAAAATGGTCTTTCTCATGATTTTCCACAGCAAAAACTGCTCAACAAAATGAGGTTGTTGAAAGGAAAAATTGAACATTAGTAGAGATGGCTAGAATAATGTTTAATGAGTATGGTTTACCAACCTACTTTTGGATAAAAACCATTAAAACTGCTTGTTATATTTCAAACTGTATTTTTAAAGGACCTATTTTAAATAAAACTCTTATGAGCTTTGGAATAGAAGAAAACTCAAGATTTCATACCTTAGAGTATTTGGTTACAAATATTTTATATTGAACACTAAGGATAACCTTGGAAAATTTGCCTCTAAATCTGATGAAGACATATTTCTTGGCTATTCCACCTCTAGCAAAGTTTATAGTGCCTTCAATAAAAGAACACTAGTTGTAGAAGAGCCGATACATGTTAATTTTGATGAATCTTGTAGACTTAATCTTGGGAAATGTATTCTCTTAGATGATGTTGTAGGTACCATGGAGAACCTCAATCTTGATCAAGAGGAAAATGGAGAATCATTAAAGAAGAATGATCGTGATTAGGAACAAGTGGAGCGATATCAAGAGGAAGAACAACCTCAAGTCCAAGAGCAAGGAACTAATGAGGTTCCAAAGGAGTGGAAGTTTTTAAAGAACCACCCAAAGGAGCAAATCATTAGTGATCTTATAAGAGGTGTAAGTACTTGATCCAAGCTTTTTAATTCTAATATTGCTTTTGTCTCTCAAATTGAATCAAAGTCCATTGATAAGGCTTTGGGTGATTACTATGCAAGAAGAACTCAACCAATTTGAAATAAACAAGGTTTGGACCTTGGTTTCAAGACCGAAGGACTACCCAATTATTGGTAGTAAGTGGGTCTATAGGAACAAGTTAGATGAAGAATGTAACATCACTAGAAATAAAGCTAGATTGGTTGCCAAAGGGTATAACCAAGAGAAAAGCATTGATTATGATAGAAATTTTGTTCTCGTGGTAAGATTAGAAGCAATTCCTATTTTGTTAGCATATGCATGTCGTATGAATTAATTTCAAGCTTTTTCAAATGGATGTTAAAAGTGTTTTTTAACGGTTTTATATTGGATGAAATTTATGTTGAACAACCTCCCGATTTTGAAGATCACGCTTTTCCAAACTATGTCTATAAGCTTACTAAGGCCTTATATGGATTGAAGCAAGCTCTCAAAGGTTGTTATGAAAGCTTAGTGCATTTCTTTTAGATAATGGGTTTTCTAAAGGATATGTAGATACAACTCTTTTCATTAAAAAGCATAAACATGACACTCTCATTGTTCAAATTTATATTGATGACATCATCTTTGGGTCTAGTAATGAAAATCTTTGCCAATAGTTTGCTAAGTGTATGGCTAGGAAATCTGAGATGGGCTTGATAGGAGAGCTCAAATTTTTCCTTGGACTTCAAATCAAGGAATGCAAAGATGGCATCTTTATCAACCAATCCAAGTACATAAAAGAGTTCATCAAAAAATTTGGAATGGATGGATGCAAGAATGCCAAGATCCCAATGAGCACATCAACAAAATTAGACAAAGATAAGAAGCCTAAAGCTATTAATGAAAAGCCTTATAGAGGTATGACCGATTCACTCTTTTATTTAACCACCTCTAGAACCGATATTATGTATAGTGTATGCTTATGTGCTAGATTTCCATCATGTCATAAGGAATCACATTTGCATGCGGTAAAAAGGATTTTAAAATATCTTCATGGCACTATGCATTTAGGTTTATGTTAGAAACACATCATTTCATGCCATTGGTTTTTTGGATGCTGATTATACCAATAGCCTTTTGGATAGAAAAAGCACCTCCAGAACTTGTCACTTATTGGTGAGTGTTTAGTTTCTTGGTTTAGCAAGAAATAAGTTTCGGTTGCCTTGTCCACCACCAAAGCGGAATATGTGGCAGCGGGTTGTTATTGCACTCAAGTTCTTTGGATGAGATAATAACTCAAGGACTATGGTCAAGTGATTGATCACATTCCCATCAAATATGACAATACTAATGCAATAAATCTTTCTAAAAATCTCATTCAACATTCTAGGAGCAAGCACATTCACATAAGACATTATTTTTTAAGAGATCATGTCCAAAATGGTGATGTTGTGTTAAAATTCATTAACACTAACAACTAATTAGCGGATATCTTCATCAAGCCTCTCGATGATGAAATGTTTTGTTTTATAAAAAGAGAGCTTGGTATGCTAGATGGGAGCAAATTGATTTAAAAATGTTTTAAGTCATGCATTTACATTCATTCATATATGTGAGCATAATGATGTGAATTGTATCCTATTTGTTTGATTGATTTGAATGCCATGTTCTTTATTTGATTTATATATGTTTGTATGCAAATTTTTGAACATTTGTATTCTTGGAGTTCAATTTGATAAATCTCAAGGTTCATATGGCAAAAAACATTCATGTTGATCATCTATGTTATGCCACACCAGGATGCTTAAGTCTATTTTCTCGTTTACCCTTTAATTTTTCATCCTGCGTGTAATTCCCGCTCAGGATAGCATTCTCGCTTGCATAATCTCTATCCCGCTCGAGACATTTGAATTTTCTCCCAACTATTGCAACCTTAAATGACTCGCTCTTATGAACCCTATTTCTCTCTCATGAAATAGTGCTGATTTTCAAACAAAATTTAACTATTACACTGTTCCTGGTTGGGAACTACCCTATCTCGCTCGGGACTATCACGCTGGTAGCTTTTTTGAAACTGCTCCCAACCATTTCAAATCTTCCATAACTCCCTATAACTCCTCCCAAACAATAATATTCTCTCCTCCCACTCTATAAATACCTTATTTCTATTCCTTTTTCACACACTTTACATCTAAAACTCTCTCTCTAACCATTATCTCTCTAAAATTTCAATTCTCTTCATCTTCAAACTTCTTTTCTCCATTTCAATGGCACCCAAGACAAGCACCTCTAAGACACATGCTTCCAAAAGGAAGGGCGTGGCCTCCTCCACCAATTTCGACTCCTATAAAGCCATCTTCAACGCCTTTTCCAAGAAAAAAAGCTACACCAAGCATGAATCAACAACAAGAAATTCATCTCCAATAAAACCTTGGATTTGGATGACATGGAAAAGGTTGGTGTTAAGGAAGAGATCATGGGTACTTTAGAAGAGATGGGTTGGACCACATTTGTCATGCCACTAGAAGATAAGCATGATGAACTCACCATCGAGTTTCTTTCACCCTACAAGTGATTAAGGAAGCCAAACATCCCCTTGGCTACTATGGGGTTCATTTTGTAATGTTTGGCCAACAATAAGAGATGACCTGCTAGTGCTTTTGGCTTCAAAAAGGTAGGTATCCTTAATGCTCAAGAAATGCACATCTCTCATCTTGATTTTTGGAGGGATATTTCTATTGAAAACCACTTTAACAAAAAATCCAACTCCAAACACATCAAAACCCTCTTTCATTTTCTTTTTCACCGTATCAGTACTTTCACTATTAATGCAAGAAGTGAAAGCAATGAAAAAGTCATTCATGAAGACCTCTTCTACCTCTATGCCATGATTCGTCACAAACCCATAGAAATAACCCCCATTCTCCTTGAAAAATTTCATTCCATGGCAACAACTACAAAAGGAGCCATCTCCCTTCATGCCCAAATCACCCACCTTACCAAATACCTTAGCCTAATGATGAAGGAGAACACTCACCTTTTCACCTCTACTCACCCCCAATCTGAAAATCCTTTTAACATTCAATACCTCCTCAATTGTAAGGCAATTGCAAGACCATATAAGGGTTTGGATCAATATTTCTATTCCTTTGGAGAGCATGGAGCACAAAAAGCCACTCAAGAGATGTCAAGGAAATGTGCTCACTTGTCAATTGGAGGAGAAGTATTAAGTTTCCAAGAGGTTCCAACCCAAGGAAGGCCTCAACAAAAGGGTCCACAACCAGTTACTGTACAAGACTTATATGACTGGTAAATAAGGTCTTTCAATGTAATAAAGGATATGATGCAACACCTTTATTTGGACATCCAAGACATTTAAGGAAAAATGGGTGTCAATATGTGCCCCCACAACTTTGAAGAGGAGACACCTTTTGAGGGGGAGCATATTGATGAAGAGGAGGCAAGTGATGAAAAAGAGGACAATAATGATGAAGGAGGGGATATCTAGGCCCTTTACCCATAGCCTCTATGTCTTTCTATTTGTTTTCTTAGTTTTCTTCTTTTAGGTTATGTGTCTTAGGGTGTGGCATTTACAATTTTAAGATCAAACATTTTTATTTCTTTTGTGACACATTTCTTTTTTTTTTTTTATAAAAGTATGTTTGTTTTCATTTATTTCTCTTATTGTCTCTCTTTGGTGAATGATATGCCTCTTATTCTTTTTCATATACTTGATTTTTACACTATCAATTTGTTATTTTTGCTTAGTTTAATTGTTAAAATAAAAAATGGGGAGATTGTTGACCTTAGGGTGATTGATCTATATTTTGATTTTGACAATCAAATTAAATGTTACTAATAAGTTTATTTAGTGTTGTTTTGATAGTTTTCAAAGTTTCAAGTTATTTGGTTTTTATTTGCCTTGTGAACAAATCAAAATATTTCTGAAGATGTAAAAGTCCTGACTGGGAACAACATTTCTTGCCTGTGACCAAGTTCCAAACCAGGAAAGTGGAGTCTAGATCAGGAATAGATGCCCCTTGGACTTCATTAGATCCAATTGCTAATACAGACAAATACAAGGAATTTTCCGATTGGGAAAGGAGAAACACGACCAGGAAATTCATAAAAGACATGACTGTTGGAAGGCGCCTCTACCAAATTGTGTCATGTCATAAAAAAAAAAAGTGAAAACTGCCAAGTTTGACTTACCAGTTTTTCGGCCAGGAAAGGTGTCCCTCCTAGCAAAGCCTCAAAGTCAACACTTTCAAGTCTCCTGGTCAAGGTACCATCAAGAAAGTCCCAACCGAGAAAGGAAAGTCCCAATCAGGACATTTGTATAAGAACTAGCTATTAGAGCCTTCAGCCAATCAGAAGATACCACGTGTCACAATGGCCCATTTCTTGATAAGAAAACTGTCTCTGTAGGCAGTATTAAATGTTCTTGTAAGAGAACATTAAAAAGAGTAATGACACCCATTTGTAGCTATAAATTGGTGGATAATCAATATAAATATCCTACCAAAAGGCCATTTATGAAATCTAACAACTTCATAAGTGCCAAAACTCTTGCAATTTAATTTCTCAATCTTCTTTCCTTTAATTCTTTGTAATGGTTC
>CATIWF010086720.1:0-24976 GCA_949630135.1 Balakata baccata
GATCGGCCACGAAATATGGATCCTCGCCATGATCTACGAACTCATTTCGAGGGTAAGTGTGCTTCAAACTTGTAACTTTTGGTGGCTCTGCATCTTCATAATCATTGTGATAGAAATCTATCACCATTTCTAGTGGAGTTGTGGGTACCCTGCAGAATCATTTCTGATAATTTTTCTTATCTTAATTTACTTCCCAAAAATAAATATGAAGCCTTTTGATTAATTACAATTTGTATAAGGGCTGTGCTGCTAAATTTGACACATCAACATCTTGCTTTTTGGTTGATAATTTACGCGAAAATTTTTCGCAGAAACTATCTCTAGCAGTAGCAACCCTACTTTGATCCACCAGCTGCTTTGGATACAGACCACCTCTGTGTATATTATGGAGTGTGAAAATAAAAGATGTTAATTATGTGATTAGTTAACCGTAATTATTGTTAATTAAAAAGAAACCCAGAGAGGAAAAGAAGTTGTTTACTCTTGTTTATAAGTATTTGATGTGATATTTTCATAGTTATTGAGGAAAGTTCTGAGTTTAAGTTTTTTGGCAATATCTAATAAGGGAAAGTTCTGAGTTTAAGTTTTTTGACAATAGCTTGTGGTGCCATTGCCTACTAGCTTGCTTGAGTCCATATAAGGACTTTTTAAGTTCGCAAACAGCAGCATTTATAGAAGATTGAAAACCAGGAGGAAGCTTCATGTAAACTTCTTCATGCAAATCACCATGAAGAAATGCATTGTTGATATCCAATTGCTCCAAGTGCTAATGCTTAAGAGCTGCTACTGCCAAAAGAACCCAAAGTGTAGTCATCTTAGCAACAGGGGAAAAGGTGTCTAGATAATCAATACCATGTTGTTGAGTGAATCCTTGAGCAACAAGCCGCGCTTTAAACCTTTCTACTGTACCAGCAACATGATGCTTTATTTTATACACCCACTTACAGCCAATGGGAGTCTTACCAGCTGGCAAAGAAACAATATTCCAGGTAGAATTATCGTGTAAAGCTTGTAATTCAACTTTCATAGCATCCTGCTATTCCGTATATTTGATGGCATGGTGATAAGAGCTTGGTCAGGTGGGATAGCGATAGAGATTGAGAAAATACGATGGTGAGGAGACAGGTTATCATAAGAAAGAAATTTAGAAAGCATATGAGGAGTACCTGAAGGAGATGGTAGCCTGGTGGAGGTGGGATCAGTTTGCTGCAGAGTGTGAATTAGTGCACAATGATATTCCTGTAAATAAGGTGGGGGATTTCAAAGTCTATGAGATCGTCTCAACCGTTGGGATGGAGAGGAAGGAACTATAATTGAGGACTTTGAAGGCAAAGGAGAAGAAGAAGAAGGAAAGGCAGACGAGGATGATGAAAAGGAAGTAGTAGCAAGGTTTGAGTAAAGAGAGGGCACTGGATCAAAAGAAAGATAAGGGATGGGAAGAACAAAGGTATTGTCTGTAGTAGAAGGAGAGTAAGGAAACAAATGTTCATGAAAAATAACATGCCTGGAGACAATAATGGCATTAGAATGCAGATCCAGTAACCTATACCCTTTAGTTCCTTGTTTGTATTTAGTTCCTTGTTTGTAAGCAAGAAACACACATTTATGAGCCCGACTGTCAAGCTTAGTTCTGCCATGGGAAAGAGTAGAAGCATATGCTAGGCAAACAAAAACTCTAAGGTGATTGAGATATGGTGGATTGGTATAAAGAAGCTCAAATGGTGTCTTATTGTGAAGAAGTGGGGTAGGTAACCTATTTATAAGACGAACAACATGAGTAATAAACTCAGGCCAAAAATGATTAGGAAGTTTACTTTGAAATTTAAGAGCATAGGCAATATTAAGAATATGCTGGTGTTTCCTCTCTACAATGCTAGTCTGTTGTGGAGTAGCAATGCAGGAGGTTTGATGAGTAATCCCATTTTCAGCAAAGAATTGAAACATGATAAATTCTTTCCCATTGTCAAAACGAATAAACTTGATATTTTTATTGAATTGAACTTTGACAAAAGTACATAAATGCTTTATTTGTCCCCTAACCTCTATTTTGGATTTAAGAAGAAAAATCCACGTAAATTGACTATAATCTTCTACTACAGTCAAGAAATATCGAAAACCTTGTAATGATGGTGGTATTGGCCCCCAAATGTCTATATGCACCAAATAAAAAATGTTTACAGACTTAGTAAGACTAACAGGAAAAGACAAGTGTTTTTGTTTGGCATAATGACATATGTCACAAACCTTATTCAATTGACAATGAACTAAAGGATTAATAGACTTCAATAATTGGACAATTTGAGAAGAAGCATGGCCCAATCGATAATGCCAGAGATCAAAACTGCTTGGTTCTGTGGTAGATTGGCTTGGTGTTGTAGTAGATGGAGTGGAGAAGGTATTATTAGCATGAGAAACAGGAATATGCAATATGTAAAGACCATGACTCAGATCAATTGTACCAATCCTCCTCCTAGTCTGCACATCACGAATAGAACAAAGGTTATTGGTAAATAATAAGTTGCAATGATTATGAGATATAAGCTTTCTGGCAGAGACTAGGTTAAAAGAAAAATTAGAAACATAGAAAACATCATGCAATACGAGATCTGATGTTAATTGCACATTTCCTGTATAAGCTACTTCAATCCTTGTGCCATTTGGCAGCCTAATGTTGCATTCTGCAGCAGGAATAAAACTTTGAAAAAAAGATAAGTTGCAAGCAATGTGATCAGTTGCTCCACTATCTAAAATCCAAGTTTTAGTGCATGAATTTGCAACAGATAATACTTTACCATACGCAGATGCATCTGAAGTTGAAGGAGTGGTCTGATCATAAGAAGGAGTCAACAATTGACTTGCTGGAGCAGTAGTCACTGCTGCAACAGTATTCTGTGTTTGCTGACCATTAGTGACAGTAGCTTGCAAAGCTTGACGTTGCTGAATGGCATGAACAATTTGCTCATATTCCTCTCTGGTAAAGTCTAGGAGCATTAACAATAGAATCATTAGTTTGTATGATTGGACTTTCCATCAGAAATTTCTGCTTGATTTACATAATGTTGTGGCTTTAATTTTTGTTTCATTCCTGGTGGATACCCGTGCTTCTTATAGCACTTGTCTTCTATGTGCCCCAAAATACCACAAAAAGTACAAGGATGTCGTTTCACATTACATCCATACTTGTTAAGAGCTCTGTTAATTGAAGGAGACAGTTGTGGTTGTTGCTTCTGATTTCATGTAGCAGAACTTTTATCTTTGTAATTGCCACTTCCTTTACCTCCATTGTAATTTCCTCTTTCAGCACAAATAATATGCTCATTGTTCACTCTGGTTGAATTCTCATTTCCATCATTCAAGAATTGCCTCTCATGTTAAAGCACCAGGGAAAAAACTTTGTTTGTTTGAGGCAAGGGTTCCATTAACATGATTTGTGATCTAACTATTCCAAAAGATTCATTCAGTCCTTTTAAGAATCACAAAACATAGTCATTCTGCAAATACTGTCTAACTACCTTAAGAGCTCCACAAGAACATGTAGGATTACATGTGCGTGTGGGTATTAGTCTCAGATTTGAAAGTTCATCCCACACAATCTTCATTTTAGTGAAATATTCAGAAATATACAACAAACATTGTAAAATTCTTGTAGTAGATTGACAATTCTAAAAGCATCAGATTGTGAAAACCTATCTTGCAGATCTTGCCAGACTTCGATTGCATTATCAAACCAAATCACTGATTGAGCAATAGACGGTGCAAGGGAATTAATAATCCAAGACAGCACCATAGTATTACGGCGTCTCCTTGAATCGTAGTTTCCATGTGAAGGCTGTGAAACTGATATGCTGCCATCGATGAATTGAATTTTGTTCTTCGAGAGTAAAGCCTTTCTCATCGCACGACTCCATGAATGATAATTTGATCTAGATAAAACTGGATTTATAAGAACAATGCTCGGATTTTCGTTCGCATGCATATAATACGGACTTGAAATTGAATCTTCAACTCTTGCCGCCATTGATGAAACTCTAGAAGATGATTTTTCATTTTCTGCTGCCACGAGGATTGTTGTGATGTATGAAAGGTAAATGAATTCAAGGAAAATGGTTTAAGCTATGTTCTGATACCATAATGAGAAACTGAAATTAAGAAGAATTTGAGAGAATTGAAGATTGTTTCATTGATCTTGAGAAAATGAAAAATTACAGATCCAAGAGGAATAATCCCATTAATTTTGTCTCAATAAAATTTTCTCCCGTTATTAATTTCTTTCTTATGTCATATCGTATGCATATATATTTTTTATTATAATTATTGTCTATATTTTTAATATTTTAATTTATAAAATATATTTTTAATTTATTTATAAAATATTTTATCTAATTTATATGCATGATTAAATAAAAATAAAAATATAAAGATTGATTCTATAGTCGGATTTTTAATGTTTTCTCTGATATGAGTTCAGATTTTTCTTGATTATCCTTAAGTTCTAATATTTAGAAGTTCCATTTCTTGTGAGCTATCTTTAACTTAATGATATATATAAGTATTTAAATTCTCCGTGTAGTCACACAAATGCAATGACATAAATTTCATGTTAAGTATCACAATATTAATGCATGTGTCATAACAAAATGAATATATTGCTACATATGATGATATCACATTTTCATGGCAATATATACCTCATTTATTAAGCTAACTTACTCTATAATGTGGCAATATATACCTCATTTATTAAGCTAACTTACTCTATAATGTAATTATAACTCTATCAAATTCATAAAAATAAATTTATGTATATTACACAATCAACTTTCACCTTATTTTTTTTTTGTTATTTAATTAATTTCCATAGACTATCAAAATTTAATTAGTTACCATCTACTACTTTATTTAATTTTTAATTTCTAACATATGTATATTTATTTGCCATACTAAATTTTCATTTTATGTTTTTACAACCAATTAATTGTAAAGTTAAAAATCATACAACATATAATATCTCATCTTATTTGGCCAATTATAGAATATTAACATACTTTAGTTTTATTATCAAATTATAAGGAATAATGCACAAAACACTTACATAATTAGATTTAATTGATCTTCAGTACATTTTATACTATTTCAACATCCAAATCATGTCTAAATTATTTATTTTTCATAGTCGATTTATAAATCAATATTCAACATACATTTGCTTTTTTAATACCCGTTCATACCCAGTCTGTGCAAGTTCTATTGCTAAGCGTTTTATTTTATATATAAAACTACATTTATTATATAACATATTTCACAAAAGAAATTTCATATACCAACATAGTTTTCATACAACATGTAAATAATTATTTCACAATCTATACATATACAATAAACTTACAATTATTTAAATTTACTTATAACATTATTATTACTATTAGTACCATTATGTTCTTGTTCTAGTCCAGCACATAACACCTATATCTAAATTAATTAATATGAATACATGGTTGTCATTACCGACCTATTTAATATTATTATTATCGAGTGTAATTACCAGCTTTTTAAGTAATAGTGCCACCACCGGCATTAAGATTGTATAGCAAACTTGTATTTTCTCCCCCATTTGGCATGCCAAACTATCACTATTCTAGTTAAAGGCTTAGTGTATTAGGGCTTTGATGTTATTGTTAAGATTATTGTTGTTATTATTACTATTACAATTTCTTTTTCAACTTTACTCACACATATATTTATTGATTACTAATATCACATATTAATATATATATATATATATATATATTATATGTCCATATATAGCAATAAGATCTAAATTTCTAACAGCAATCTCACATGCACATCATATTACATGAAAAAGATCATAATCCAAATTTTATGCATATAGTAGATTTCAATCCTGATATTGAACTTCAATTTTGGCCCCTTTATAATCGGATTTAGACCTTATAATCTTTTGTGAACTTTTAGCTCATCATTTCAGCTTTAATTTGCGAAAATAATCATCCGAATTTGAGTTTTCTACTAAAAAATATGACTATGTTATCATGAGATGTTTAACCAAATTTTACTCAACATTCATTTAATATTACCTAATTCAAATTTTTTAAAACTATTTTGGACCTAGTTGTAATTTAAATTACAAACTTTTGCTCTTCATAATATTTTTTAGTACTATAAGTTAATTTTTATTTCCAATTGGTTTCATATTAATCTAATTACCACAATAAAAGTTATGATTAAGTATATTAAGACTATTCCAGTAATTTTGTAATATAACATCTTTTGTACTTGATACAAATTAATCAATTCCCTAATCATATGTAATTATATTTATTCTCAAAATTTCCAGACTTTAGATACATTTTTAAAACTTAACATTTCACACCAACTTATCACAAAACTATAAAAACAATAATTTAATACACAACATTGCAATCCACAAGCATATCACACAATTTTTATGGTTATATAGTATATGCGATTTTTATCAAAAAAGCACATACCAAACTAATTATTTCATGTTCTAAAGCATACCATTACCCTTATATACAATTATTATGCCCATCACCTATTAATCCTTATTTATAAATATGTCATAATACATACTTTCACCACTTTTCAATAATTCATACACATTAACAACCTAATATATCATTTCAAATTCATAATTATGTCAATTATATGAAATTACAGATTAAGCATACATATGTACAATTAAATATGTAAAATGACAAACTAAAATGTAAATATATATAGATCTCAATGGAGCTTTACCCAAAATCTAACCCTATGGAGCTTGTTTATCCTTCTTAATAGTTACCTCCTTTTTCAACTTGTTAAGAGCCTAATTTGAAAATATAATTGACCAATACATTGTTAGAACACTTATTTTTGATATCGTTTTAATAAATAACTAAAGTTTCTCTTAAGTTGTAATGTGACATTTTTAGATTAATGACTCTATAACTTTTTCTATATTTATCCAATTTATATGATTTTTGTTTTTAATTAAATTTAATACATAAAATTATAACATAGTAAGATTTCAAAATTTTTGAAATATCACACAATTTTTTGTGCAATTTCATAATGTATTATATTTTTTGCTCATAGGCAGATTGAAGTCATCAACTTTAAAAATTTATAACTCACAACGTGTAGGTTATCTTATAATATAACTTTACACTTAGGTAAGATAAAATGGAATATTTTTCATGTTTAATACTTTTATCAGCTCGGTCTCTAAGATCCTTAATTAATAGGGATAATGTGACCAATCTAACATAGGGTGATAAACCGACTAGTGTCCCTTTTTATGGTCATAACTCACAAAATATATACCCTTTTAACTTGATATTTTCACCAATATATACTTAAGAATAGTCATAAAACTTTTATGTTTAAATATTTACCTAGTTTGGTCTATAAGGAGCTCAAAATTGACTACTAAATTATTAGACCTGCACAAGGCACTAAGCAGGCAGCTTATCAAGGAATAATTATGATTCATTTTACTATAACTCAATATCTACCAGGAATCTCATCATAAAATTTAATAGACAACTAGATAACATAGAGAGCTACGAATTTTATGTATTGAGCTTTTTCAAATATGGCTTCTATCATATTAAAAAGGAGGCAAAATAGTAGGTTATCCAGCTAGGTCTCCAACCCAAACCAGTCTCATTCAATTGTATATATCTTTTCCTATTGACCAAATCTTGCAAAAATCTTTACATAGACATAAATTTAAGACATAAATCTACAAGTTTGATATTTTGAGATTCTTAAAATTTGACTTCTACTTTGAAAAAAATGGAGCCACCCTAATACACTGCCATGAAAATAGAATTCTAAGTAGGAATATAGTTACTAACAACACAATCGGGTGAACAATATCTTAATTATGTAAATTATAAAAATACAGTTTTTTTAAAGATGATTTTAGTTATAAAATAAAAGTTGAGATAATTTTATGTTACAAATAATTTTGGAAATACTGAATTGTTATAATTTACATAGTTGAGGTACTACTGGTGAAATTCGCTCCAACACAATCTAACCACCTTCGATCCATTTTTAGCAATTCAAGAGGGATTAATCAACTTACCAAAGATCAAGATACTTGATTTTTGGCTCGAACTTTAAAAAAATTTGAAGAAATGAAAAGGAGGAGAAGAAGAGAACTAATGGAAAAAAAAATGGACTAATTGCCCTTAAAAGGCAATTCCACCGCCTTCTTTGTTTCTTTCTTGTCCATCAGTTTTTTTTTGTCTTCTATTTTTCTTCTATTCATTTTCTTTTCTTTTTTTTTAACTTATTTTATTTTTATTATTTCCATATTTTTATATATATATCTAGTCTCACTAACATTTACTAAAAATGTAATTTAATTATTTATTCAATTTTATTCATAATGTATTTTTATGTGATTTCTATATATATCACACACTTATTCTAAGTAGGTCCTAATTAGTAGGCGTTATATACTTAATTTATACTACAAGCTGGAAATAGCTGCCAATAACAAACTCCTACAAATCAAGATTTAACTAGACTACAATACAATCAATCCTATCATAACGAGTAAATTTTACCAACTGTACCTCAAATATGTCTCACTTATACAAATTGTAATAATTCAGTTTTTCAAAGATTATTTTAGTTATAAAGTAAAAATTGAGATAATTTTATATTAGAAATAATTTTTGATATACTGGCGGTGAAATTCACCCACTCTAGTTTGATTGAGTGTACACTGCCACTTGTACTCCTTGAATGGAAAGGTTTATATCGCTTATCGGTGTAGCTGCCGCTACCTTGGTGTAGCTGAACATAGTTCGAATTGCTTGCCATTGAGTTGCACAGTGAAGAACCTGTGTTGAACATAACAGCTGTATTAGTCAGAAAGAAATGGAAAAGAAGAATAAGAGCTTCTTCATAATCTTTTAACAGTATAGTATAAGACTAAGTGACTAACTGTTTCTTTAGTTTTAAAGCAGAGTAGTGAGGAATTGGCTCCCCTGGTATCCAATTTATAGTTCGATAATAATACATAATTGCAACTTCTGCAAACACTGTTTATAATATGAGCATTTTTAAGGTGCACCCAGTGTACCGTGCACCGGGTGCCTTAAAACCATTGACCCTCTTATAATATTATATCAAACTCTCTCTTTTCAAAAGTTCTTATTCCAATTATGTGAAGCACCTGCCAACACTACCATGTTTATAAAATGTGTTTCTTTTTCCAAAAAGAGATATTTCTCTCTTGATTCAAAAATGGTATATTCACATGTGCTGCTATTTATAATTTTATATATAAAATCGGTGAAGCAAAGAAAATGTAGCTCATGTTGAAACCTAAGTATGAGTTTTGAATAGCATTATTGGTGATAATTAGAGCTGTCCATTGTGTTCCTAAAACTTTCATTATTGCTTCGTGGGATAATGAGTTGAGGTTTTAAGAGTGCAATTAAATGCCTTTTCGGCCCACTTATATTATGCCTCATTTCCTGGCACATGCTGCTCTTCGTAATTATGATTTGCAGCATGGTATATTCATAGTATACATACCTATACTACAATCCTGAGACATCGCAATGTTATTTTCCCAATAAATTTGTAGTGTTTTTGTTCTTTCTTAACTGACAATGTAAATAGAGTGGCATTCTGGGTTTGTAATAGTGCAATGCATTATTAGCTTTTGTTAATGCTATGTAAATGCAACATTTGCTGCAGAACTCTTTCTCAGCAATGATTGAAATGTGCCTTCTCTGCTGTGCAGTAGAGATTTGTAGTGATTGGAAACTTCTGCTCCCACAGTTTGCTGATTTGATACAGCTAGGGTGGAATTCCAACCCACACCCATCAACCCATCTATATCCACCCATTTAAATTAGAGTATTAGTGATAAATCAAATATAAATGGGTTCAACTCATTTTAATCTACTAATATATGAGTGAGTTATGATTGATTATGGGTACCCATTTAAACCCATATATAAATTAAAAAAATTAATCTTTTTTTTTTTTACTTTTTTTACACCAAATTTTTATTAAATTTTTTATAAAGTTTTTAGAAAAACTATTTAACATATTCATCATTTTAGCCATTTTTTATATGTTTACATAAAAATTTTTAATATTATTTTTTTTCTAAATTTTTTAATAATAAAAGATAAATTATATAATTTTGCAATTAATATATATTTATTACCGTTTTTACTAAAAAATTATTATTTTTACAATTAAAAATTAATTTTTGATGTTTTCGATAGAAATTTTTTTTAAAAAATAATTATACTTTTAAACTGTCACATTCGCTTATTTGGGGCACCGATTGATGTACACAAATCAAAATCAAATGAGTGTAAATGACTGAAAATTGAGCATATTGTGATTGAAACAGTATCAATATGTTTAGAGTCTAATAACAGACTAAAAAATATTAATAATTAGTATACGGACTTATGATACTAGTTTATTAAATGAGACCGATAAGAAGGACAAAATCATAAATTTATAATTTTTTATCCAACGAGTGAATTGGGAACTGAGCACACCGGGACATAGGACATGTTAAAATAAGTATGTGAGTAAAATTTTACGTCAAAATTCATCCATTTAAAGTTCTAAATTGATAAAATAAAATCCAGGTCCTCGGTAAATTTTAACATTTTTATATATTAAATGAGTAAATAGGTGGGTTAGGATGAGTTATGGTTAAATGGGTATGAATACCTATATAATAGAGAGAATTTTTCATAAATAGGAAAAAAGGCAAATAATTACAATTTCATCTGCCCTTAATATTTTTTCGATTTTACCGAAAAATACTTTCTACAATTATATCTACAATTATATCAATACCTTCTAAAATTTCGGGCAAAAATCTCTCAATCAAATTTCCTATGATTACATCATTCAAATCTCTCATTCTCTTTGGATTCTTTTTTACATTAACCTTGATTTACTTCCGAAATTATTCATTCAACCTAATTTTCAAATTGTCATCTTCAATCTAATCTTCAAATCGTAGTCTGCAATCATCATCTTCACATTCAAAAATCTTCTATAATTTACAAAAACATGTATGTTTAATTTATTATGTATGTAATCAGTGTTGGATAACATTAAATAACTCTTCGTCAGACCTCTGACAACAAATACTTAGATGTACATTGCTAAATCACTATTATACATCGATCATACCTTTGGTATACGTTGGCAAAACTTCGGGATACATTGGGGTTGACAATTACCTAGGTAAAATAGGTTAATGTCTGCTTTTAATGGAGTATATTTTGGTCATACTTTCGGTATACCTTGAATATATTTTAGAAATAACTTAGAAATACCATATAGTTGAATTACTTAAGAGAACAAAAGATAATATCGGCATACCTTGGGTATACCTTTGGTATATCTTGGGAATACTTTCAGCCTAAACTAGTTATGTGAAAAAAGGGTAATGTCCGGTATACCTTGGGCATACCTTGGATATATCTTAGAGATACCTTCAGCCTAAATTAGTAATGTAAACAAATGATAATGTCCAATATACCTTAGGGATACCTTCGACCTAAACTAGTTATGTGAAGAAAGGATAATGTTTGATATACTTTGGGCATACCTTGAATATATTTTGGAGATACATTCAGCCTAAACTACTTATGTGAATAAATGATAATGTCCAGTATACCTTGGTATATATTTTGGGGATATTTTCGGCCTAAACTAGTTATGTGAACAAAGGATAATGTTCGGTATACCTTAGACATATTTTGGATATATCTTGGGGATACCTTCGAGCTAAACTACTTATGTGAATAAAGGTTATAAAGTTTGGTATACCTTGTGCATACCTTGGGTATATCTTGGAGATACTTTCGGCCTAAACTTCTTATATGAACAATGGATATTGTCTAATATACCTTGGATATATCTTGAAGATACTTTCGGGCTAAACTACTTATGTGAACAAATGTTATAAAGTTTGGTATACCTTTGGAATGACAAGTCTTTGATGGAGTATCAACCATTGAGACTAAAATGATAACTCAAAAAACAAATGCAAAGATAAAAGCGATGAAAATTTAAAGTAAAAGCAAAAGAAAGCTAACGCAGATGCAGCAAAAAGAAAGAAAAAATAAGATGAAGAAGAAATATACCAAACACACGACGAAGATGTGGGAAGTTAAAACTTGAGAAAATAACACGAGAAAATACAACATAATATTTTAATAAAAACGATAAAATGCATTTAATGAAACGTGGGATAAGAAAAATCGGTAAAAAAGAAATACTTTTGGATACAAATGAAAAAATTGAAAACTAAAGATAAAAATGAAAAAAAAAATTTAGATAAACTATGAAATTTCCTCTATAATAAATTAAATGGGTCATAGATGGGTTAATGAGTTGTAAACAACCCAACTCATACTTATTGTCACCCATCCTTTTGCCACCCCTAGATACAGCCCATAGAAAGGATGTGTAATGTTGAAAATTATATCAAGGTATTCGGTCAAAATAAGGATGTTCTGTTCCTTGTGTTTGTTCAATATATAAAATTTTTTCCTAAAACTTAGACATGAAACTGATTTTGCAACAACAAATCACACAATTTTTGGTTAAAAGCCAACAACAAATAATTGATTAGATACAAAGTGTTTCATAATATATACTAGTTATGTTTTTGCTTAGTTAGCTAATTCAGGTAGATGCTGCTATGTTGCATTTCCTCTGAAGGAAGCAAATTTCATGTATAATAAAAAAGAAGAACATGATTCAGTGTGTAGGCAATGGATCCATCAGCACTATTTTTTGTTTTTTGAAAATAACTCTGCAACAATGGGGCATCGTAATAGAGAGAATCAATCAAATTATCATAGCTGGTAGTATACCACAAATCTTGAAAAATCCCATAAAATTTGTTGCGTTTTTATTATGAATTTACTTAACTGACAATATAAATAGTTATAGGCAGCAGTTGGCTATTTCTCATCCCAGTGGGCTTTGAAGTTCATTTTGTATTGTTACACTTCAAAGATGAGCCCCAACTCTCTGCCTACATCTACAAGTATAGTAACAACGAAATTCATTTGAATTACGAATTTTGAATTGAACGAATTATGTAAACACATAGTGGGGTGCAGAGAAACTCTGGCAGAAATTAGAACTAGAGAAAGAGTGCGATGGCATAGCAATGAAAGGCCATTGATTGAGAAAAACAGCAGTAGCCAGCGGCACTAAGGTGAAGAGCATATCTTGGGTTTCACTCAAAGCTGCGCCTATCTCGGCCTATGTTGTTGCTTTTCACTGCACAATCACTTGGCCCCAAACACGCGCACTTATTCCTTTCTTTTATTTTCCAAATATAAACTATTTTTTCACACATAGACCAACGAACTTTTCTTGGAAACTTTTTATTGGTAAAGATTGCTTTGTGGGAATCTTGATGAGGTAACTTGAAGCCATAAAGTGGGGCGTGAACAAGAAATTACCCAGTAAACATTTTCAGTTCCTCCAAAATCAGAACCTTAACTTTCCAACTTTTTGCTTTTGGAATATTTGAATTTTTGTTTCTTGATGTTAGTGGCATACATTTTCTGTTACTTCAACTTTAGTGGCACTTAGATCAATAATTTTCTGCCATGTGATTGAAATCTCCCATCAAATACCCCAAACTGGGGGTTCCTAATCACTACTTGGAAAAATAGCCTACAAGTAACAGTGAAATCTGTTGGTAAAGTTAAGCTGTGAAGAAACCAAAATGTACGAAATTATTATTGAATAAGAAATTAAGACCACAAAATCATTACTGTAGACTAATCACCTAATTTCATTCGATAAAAGAAATTTGATCAAACCCAAGTAATTAATCAAGACTAATTAATGATTATTACTCAATCAGCAATTGTCCAAGTCATATCATTCTCAAAGATCCAATGGCAAACCTCAATTTGGCCAGGGCTTGACCCCAGTGCCACAAAGGCTCCATGTTCTTGGCTCCATGCTGATGTATCTATGTGACAAATTGCTACCCCAACATTTATCTTCTCTTCGCTCCCCACATCAAGAATTTCTGCCTCATAAACCCTAACTTTAGGCACTGAATGACAATAATACAATAAGTATGGATACAAACTTTGATGACAAGACACTGATTTTGTCACTTGTCCACCGTTAATTCCTCTGACTGACCCTATCATCACGTTTTTCTTCGACCCATTCACATTTTCTGTGGTCCTAACCTCCACATTGTGCCCTAAGACCGATACTGCGAAGTCTATCATGTCCTCCACCGAACCTACGCACCGCTTGGTCTCACCCAGACTAGGAGCTCTCTCGCACTCGGCCAGCGCGTTGATCATCACGCGCTCCATGGTTGAATTATCCCGGGCATGAAATATTTCCTTGAGCTCTGGGAGCTGGAGGGATGAGAATGGTAATTTAGAGATAATGGGCCGGGGCAAAAATGACCTCTTAGGCATTTTGTCAATAACGTCGGGCATCACCATAACATTCCCTTGCTTCAACATGGACTCTCTGAAAAACTTGCCAGGCTCAACCCATCTTTTATTTACGAAACTACCACTGCCACTAGTGGAATTAGTGTAAGCAGAAAATGTGACATCTTTATTAATATAATCCTTGAAAGATCGATCAGGACCGTAAGTTTTGAATCCAATGGTGGTGATACCCTTAGATCCTTTGCCGTATTCTTTGAATGTGTCGTTTCCAGGATTGAATGTTTTTCCATAATTTGAGAAGCTAACTTTCCCTGCATTTGTGTTCTTGGCATAAGATTGAAATGAATCTTGACCCACATTGGCTCCATTTCTGTAATTAGAGAAGCTATCAATGGCGGAATCCGCACCAGTGCCGTAGTTCCTGAAGTTGTTATGTGGGTTGTTGCCTGAAACCCCATAGCCTGCGAAAGAATCATTGGCTGCATTGCCTAACTCGCCATAGCCTGTAAATGTAGATTCAATGATATTTGAATCTCCGCTATAGGTAGTGAACTCAGCTGGAACTCTATTTCCTTTCTTGCCGTAGCTAGTAAATGTTTCAGACCCAGAATTTGTTTCCGCTGAATAGCTTGAAAACGAGACCTTACGGTTATCGCCATCCGAGTCATATGTTGTGAATTGGAGACCCGGTACATTGACTCGGTATTGATAGTTCTTGAACTCGCCGGAGCCGCCTGTGGCACCAGGGCCGTAGTTGCCGAATGTTGCATTAGCCACATTACCATCTGTAGCATAGTTAGTGAAAGATTCACTGCGCCCCGTCGCTTCTCGGCTGTACTTCACAAACGAGTCGGAGACAGAGTTCAACCCCTTGGAGTAATTCTTGAACGAGTCGGCTCCTCCAAGTTTCGACCCACCGTAGTTTGCAAAACGTTTGTTGGAGTAAAGTGCAAAGTTCGAATCTTTACTATTGCCTAATGATGGCTTCGAGTCAAAAGAGCAGAATAAGTTGGCTAAGGAACAGAAAGAATCAAGATGAGAAGAAAGTGAATTGTGGGCAGCGAGTTTGGAGAGGAAAGCTGAGTCCGCGGCGGTAAGCGGAGACGATTTGGAGAGGAGAAACTCCGGCTTAGGGAGGCTGTCAGAGATGTGTATATTCCAGTAACGGATCAAAGATGCTTTAGGAGAAAATGGGTTAAGCTGAGTCGTTGATGAATCTTGGTAGTGTACATTGTCTGCAGCAGCCAATAAAGAAACCTGCAATTTCTTTTGTTGTTTTTGAAGAATAAGAGACAAGAACATGTGAGGAAAATATAAATGGATGTGTCCAAAAATTGTATTAGAAAGGAAAAAAAACAAAGTAGTACTGTTGGAATTGAAAGAAGAAAATAAATGTACTATAAGAATATTGGGCAAAATTAAATACCTTGAAAGATGAGATTGATAAGAAGAGAATGAAGAGGAAAATAGGCTTGTGAATGAATTGATAACTACCCATTGCTAGAGATGTAGTGTAGCATTAGCTTCTTTGTTGAAGAAGAAGATTTATAAAGATGTAAGAATATGATTGTTATAGAAATAAATAACAAGTAAGAAGTGTTGTTAATTGATTGATGGCATCTACTATCCTTTTCTGCAAAGTTTTGCTTTTTAATAAAGTTGGTTCTGTAGTCTATTGAATTTGAGGTGAAGTAGCACACTTCGTCTGGTTATCATACCTATTTCTTCAATATTATTAAAATAGTAATAATAATCTAGTTATTATTATTATTATTATTATTTTACATCTTATAGCCTCTAATCTTTATCATTTATGACTGTTGTGCCAATTGAATTAGTCCTAACTGATAATTCAGCCGTTATTTAGCCATTGTATAAAAATTTTTAAGTAGACTTATTATACTATATCATATGTGAACTAAACTAATCACTTATCAACATGCATTTAATTATTTTATTCTCATTAGTCATTAATTAGAGTGAATATAACATACATATATATCATTTAATAATTAAATACGTTTATAGACAATATGATAGATTGAATATACTTAATAATTTACGGATCGTATAGATAACTCTTGTAAATAACCAACTTTGCCTTATTTTTCAAGTACTTTATCTCTTCAAACTTCCATTCAAACATAACGCAACTAACATAATAATTTTTTTTGTCAGTCTATATATATATATACTTACTCAATCAATTAGTATTTCACACTGGAACTAATTCTAATTATACTGGGTAGGACTTAAAGGACTACACAGTATTTCCTCATAAGTTTTAAAGTAGTTGTATATCCGGGATTCAACTCGAAACTTCTAATTAAACTGAAAAAAACTCATGTTATTTTATCCATACAGATAACCAACATAGTGAATTTTACTGACAGTACCATAATTATGTAAATTGTAACATACCTCAACTATATATATTGTAACAATTCAGTATTTCAAAAATTATTTTAGTTATAAAATAAGAGTTGAGATAATTTTATATTAAAAATACTGAATTGTTATAATTTATACAATTGAAGTACCGTAAATGATATTCACCTAACCAACATGACAATTTATTTATTATTAAATTAGTCATAATTTGTTTATGGATCCAAAATTTACTCCAATAACATACAATAAAATAAACAAAAGAAGGCGGGAAACTAGGACGCAAGGCATTAACTGACAAGAGTGACAATCTGAGTGGGAGATAATGACAAAGTTTGAACAGAGATTCTATTCAACTGACTTCGATCTCAGATTAGTACTAATTTTCTTCATCACTACATACAGTTTTATGGGTCTTAAAGCTAAGACTTAGACATAGAAAATAGAGTCAGGAATCAAGAACCGTATGAATTGAATACAAAGTATTAAATATTCAATTGTGGAGAGGAAACTGAATCTTTTTTCAGTAGACCACAACGTAATGTCGGAAGAAAACAGGGATCAAAGCAGGGGGTAGTTGAGCAGATTCCACTAAACACGTGTCTCTATGTTTCTATAAATTTTTTGCAGTGTCATTTTTATTAGTTTAAGATCAATTAATATGTTAAAATCCTCCATAAACAAACAAATGTGCTTCGTTTTGGGTCAATGGACTTCCAAAATTATGGCCTATTTAGACTGACTGATACTGTCCTTTTTTTTTTCTCCTGCGAGTCCCAATTGCATTGGAGATTTTCATGCCCATATGTTGGGATGTCTATGTTGTTTTATTAGTTCTGGGTAATAGTTGGCCGATCAGATCTATGTAAGTCAAATTAATAGAAGAATATTATGTAAGTAAATTACTTGTCAATACATTTTTAAGTTTCTAAATTATAACGAGTTATTTACACATTTTATTGTGTTTAATCAAATCGTGTCATTTTTTCTATTTGGTTTGATGTTTTCAGACTGAATTTATCAATGGAATTAGGTTAGAAAAATATGATTGGTTCAATGATATTTCATGTACTAGATGGAGTAGCATTTCTCTAGTCTGGGCCATGGATTATCTGATGAAGGCCCATTGTACTCGCAGAAAGTTCTAGGCCCATTTCAATATTTTCAGGAGAACATCACTCAAAACTTCCGTTTTTCCGTTTTCTAAGTATTTTTCTTCAAATAAAACCATCCCTTTTCATTTCCTCAAATGACATTCCGTATTTTTATAGGCTAGGTGTACAAGTTAGTCCATGAATTATACTTTATAGAGTGAGTCACTCTCTCAATTTTGACTCAATGCAAATAAACTCTCAAATTTTAAATTTAGTGCGAATTAACTACTGAACTATACCCTATGAAGCAAGTTACTCTATTAGACTAAATTAACTCACTATTCTGGTTTAAAAAACATAATATGTAAAAGATCTAATTGCATCAAATTTAAAGATTGAGAACTTATTTATACTGGATCAAAATTGAAAAGGTAATTCGCTTCATATGGTATAATTGAAGGGGCTAATTTATACATTTAGTCTATTTTTACAGCGCTTTGTCATTTCATCAAACCTCCATTTGATATTTTCTTAGTGTGTTGGTTGTGTAAGGACACATCACAAGCGTATGGATTATCACTGTGTAGAGGCACGTTAAATTTATCTTTTTTTTCTTGGATCTATCCAGTTTCATTATCGTCAATTTGTGTCCCGATTTATTTGGTTTTGATTTCGATTTCGATTTGTGTGCCGGTTTATCTGGTTTTGAGTTTCGTTTTTCCGATCCGATTTTGTTGGAAAGTGATGTTAGGTTATTGAGATTAGCATTACTATGTTGCGCAATTAGACCTGTCTGACTGAAATCTAATTATTTTCTTTTTTTTTTTTATCCGAAGCCAATTTTTTTCTAGAATTTATGCATACTTAATATTAAAATCTCTATTTATCTCCGAAGCAACAGTTCGGCTACATACTTCATTTATGTATAACAATAATAGCTAAATAAAGAACATAAGAAACTTATGCTTTATATTTTCCTCATCTTAATTTTCTTTCCTTTTGCCTGAAATCAACGGAAACAATAAAAATAAAATAAAATAAATTAGTTGTATCAGGTGGAGGAGATCGGTTCGGATTTGAGGATGAAGATGGGATAAGATATGGTGGAGGAAATGGGGTGGAATTTAAATGTGGGAGTTGGTGAGGATTTTGTAAATTTGAGGTGGCGGAAAATATAAAATTTATTATTTGAGAAATCAAAACACCTGTATCTAAAGTGAGAAGATGAGAGTCCTAGATTGACACATTGTTGACTTCAAAAATTAAATTTATTCCTATTGTAGGCACGTATCAAAGGATATGCAGCACAATAGAAAACCTTAAATATCACAAATTAGACATTTTTTGAATGGCAGAGAAGAAAACGGTCTAGCCACGGGGATTGATTGGAGGAGATACACATGTAAAAGAAACACAAGAATACGAAAGTGCGATTATAATATTGACACCAGTTTTGGTTAAGTGTAAGAACAAACGACTCTTTAATATTAACATGCAAGCCTACACGTGTAAAGTGAGGAATTTTCTTATGTTAAATATGACAAAGTTTCCTCGTAGCCCTTCTCTATTTCCATTTTGTTTAATAATTGGTTCCAAATTTTATTCTTCATAATTTAGTCGGTAGATAAATTTTATTTACATAATATATGTTGAATATAATTTATATATAATATTCAAATAGTGTTCATAAAGCATGCACAATTAATAATAATAATAATAAGATAATTTTATTATATTTTGACTATATAAGGGTTATATCTGTCAACACATATAATATACATATAACTTACATATATTCAAGTTATAACTGATGCTACAGTTTGAATTTATCTCTCCAGAAAACATTATATATTAGCTATATATAGATTATATATACAACGAGTAAATGAATTGTTCCCAATCAGCTCTCAAATGGTGGTTCCCAGGGCTCAACTGTCCAATCCAAAATTTTTTTTATCCTGAGTCTATTTCCGGTGTTAGATTTGAGAAAGGAAGCTAGAAAAGAGGAAAAATAGAGAGGGCAGCTAGACACTCTACTTTTTATTTCATGATCTGCCCTCAAACGGTGATTTTTGGAGCACAAATTGTCCAATCCAAAGTTTTTGACCCCAAGCCCATTGCTAATGTCAAATATGCAAAATGAAGCTACAAAAAAGAAAAAACGGGAGGACAGCCTTGACGTATGATTTTTTTCTCAGTAATCTGGTTGGATTTTAAAAAAACTAATGTTATCAAAGTAATGAAAATGTAGAAAACTAGTTGTAATTCAAATTTCGTGATGATAAAAGGTCATTTAGATAGTGGACAGAATTAGTAATGGTGTAGAAAGGAGGAGGGAAGAAGAAAGAGAGGAAAAGAGAAAGAATAAGAAAAAAAAATAGAAAAGAAATTATGGTATTTGAGGAAAAAATTTCTCGCCATCTCATGTTTTTAAAAATTAAATTTATGTAAAATAAAATAAAATTCTTGGCCTAAGTTGTAAAATAAAAATTAAATAAAATTTTAAAATACCCTGTGGAATAGAGAATTTGTGTCCAAATTCCTATTTTCAAAAATTCTTGGTCCAAGTTTTTCACCCATAAATAAGAAATGCCAACACAAAACTTTTGTTAAAAAAAAAAAGATCAACAAATAATAATAATAATAATAATAAAATTTGCTTTTCACAAAAAATAAAAACAAATGGGTCCACGGCATAATACATATGAATTGATTCTTCTCACTTGCCTAAGACTGAGGCAACTTAAATGTGACCTGTCTAGCTTTGTTATGACATAAATTACCCTACCCACTTTAATTAATTATAATAGTTATAACATGCTTCTAATGTAATTAACATCCAATAATATTTACAAAAAATCCAATAATTAATCAAATTGAGAAGGAAAATATGTTTTTGTATATACCACAAATCTGTACAAGGATGCCATTATATAGAAATTGGCTAAGTTATTTATGGATGCTAATATTTACAGAATCATGACCTTATAATTACTCTATACAATATGCTGATATATAACTTGATTCATAGTTTGCTCTATTACATGAAGATGCTGATCACCTTGACTGCTTTTTTTTTTTTTTCTTTTAACATTCCTCCTCAAGTTGGAGTGTGAATATCTATGACACTCAACTTGCTGAGATGCATATAAAATGATGATGACCGCAATGACTTTGTTGTAAATATATATGCTATTTGGTTTCTTGTTTGCGCATAAGCCGTCTTGATTTCGTCTTTTTAATTTTTCTCACAAATGGTATGAAAATCTAATTCAATATATTTTGTTCGTTAGTGATAAACTGGGTTTGCAGCAATGTGAAAGGCTGTTTGGTTAGCACAAAACAAATTTGTTGGTTTAGGATGTGTCACAAGTAAATCCTTAAATAAATATCTTAACTAGGTGAGTTCATAAGTAACTGCTACCATGGAACAATACTCTACTTCTGTTGATGATCTTGAAATTCTTGTCTGCTTCTTACTCTTCTGAGTTCATAAATGTAGTAGGATGTTTGATGAGAACAATAATCCTTGTCTAGGGGCTGCTTTTAGATATTAAAGGAGATGGTGAGCAGCCTTGAGATGATGTATCTTGGGTTCCTGCATGAATTGACTAAAAGTGTTCACTGAGTAAGTAATTTCAAGTCGACTAATTGTAAGGTAGATTAGTTTTCAATCAATCTGCGATATCAAGTGGGATCTTTGATAGTCTCAATGCCTGATATAGTTAGCAATAAATAAAGTTCCATAGGAATGGTGGCCAGTTTTGCTCTAAGTAATCCAGCTTCTTCCAATATGTCAAGTGTGTACTTTCTCTAGCAGATTCTGATTCCCTCCTTAGAATGAGCGACTTCGTTGCTGAGGAAATATTTAAGTGGTCTAAAATCTTTAATCTTGAAGCAGCTATTGAAAAATTGTTTGAGATCACTAATTGCCTTCTCATTGTTCCCTGTTGTAACCATGTCATCAACATAAAGTAGTACAATGGTAATAGAATCTGCATGAGCTTGAGATGCTGCTGGAATTTCATGGCGAATTACAAGCTCCATCTGCCTCTCTTATTGTGGAATTAAGCCATGAACTTTCCTTGTATCTGGAAGGAGACTCATCATTAAAATTGATGATCATCTGGAGCATAAAAGTAGTAAACTGTATTAGTCACAGAACAACTGCATGTGTCCTAACATTATAATTAATCTGTACATTATAATCATATAATAATGACATTATAATTAATCTGTACAATATGCTGATTATAACTTGATTCATAATTTGCTCTATTTCGTGAAGATGCTGGTCACCTTGACTAATTTTATTTCCTTTAACAATGATATCAAAAGAAAAATAAATTAGCAGAAGCACCACAAAATGTACAGGCAAATTATAAGAGAAAATATTATTATTTAGTTTAATAGCAATGAGTCAATGACTTGTAGATATGGAATTTCGATAGTAATTCTTGAATTGTTGTTCAAAATTTGAAAATGCTACAATACTCGATCCATTCAAAGTAAATCTCAAAATTCAAGCTTCGGGATTAGTTTTGATTTACTGATAAAGTATCAAAATTATTTACATATTTTTTTTAACTCATCATGAGTCTTTTTTTTTTTTTTTAATAACTCATCATGAGTCTTAATTTCACCTGTTTGTAGAGTTTTTATACATAAATTATTAATCTTTTTTAATTTCGAATAATGGATTTTGAGCTTGTTAATATGATTTTAGTTATAATGTGAAGTGTTGAATAAATGTATCTTCGAGTCCTTCTAGATGGCACACGAAATCATTAATAATCGATAGCGAGTTGTCATAAAGATTTGGCGGAGTCCTGTCACACTAAATGTATCTTCGAGTCTTTCTATATGGCACACAAAATCATTCATTAATCGAAATTTTGAATTCAAAGTCATTCAACTAGTTAATATTCTAATGCTAGTAAAAAAATAACAACAACAATAATAATGAAATTAAATAAATTAATGCATTATTAACAAATAAATTTAAATAGGGTTGACTAACTAAATTATGCAAAGCAAAGTTTAATATATGTATAACAAATTATCATCAAATTTACAAAATCAATTCAGATAAATTTTTTTTTATTAAATTTCTTGAATATTTGAATGATATGCAATTGGTTTTCAATTATTTCTTAAAAGATTAAACCATACTTATAATTAGAAAATAATATTTGGGTGCTTAGTGCATTTCAATAAATATAAATTTGATGTGTTCCTTCTAACTGCAAATGACTAACTGAACTTTATTAATTACTATATTTCTAGATTTTCTTTTTTTCTTTTTTTTGGGGGGGTGGGGTTTATTAAATAAAAAATAAGAAAATTGAAGACTGCATGTTTCCGTTCCACCACGGGCAGTTGAAAGTCGTTATTTCGTGTTTCTTTCAGTTTTTTATTAGTTGAGTTTGCCCACGCAAAACGACTCCAGAAATTTTGTGCACATTATAAATGCTTTCACTGTATAGTCTTTAACAATGATTCTAAAATATTAACTAATGTTCTGTTTTGAATGATATAATTAGCATATTTTTTTTTTCGATTTTCAGTTATTCAATTAGAATTATATATTAAAACTAATTCTGATTATGTATGTATATACTTTTTTATACATCATATTAGTCGAAGAGATTTCCGGAAAGTTCAAAGTATAAAATAAAAGTTTATAGTTGTGGTAAAACCATATTTAGATCAGTAGACGTAAATTAATTTAAAATAACGATAAAATTCATATTTATCAAGTCTAAGATTCACCTATTTCTTATATAAAAGCACTAATTGCCGTATGACGTAGACTTTATAAGTAGAATCTGACGCATAAAAAGCAAAAAAAAACCCATATAAAAAAATGAATAAGTGTGTAGCCCAAGGAAAAAGCAAAAGTCTAGGCGCGTAAAATGATATATTAAGTGACAATTAGTCAAAACTAGCCAGTTGAGCTTGATGGGGTATTTAAGAGATAAAATAAGACTTATAATTGTACTCCATATAGTACGGAAATGGATACAGATATAAATATTTAAAAAATAATATTTATAAAAAATATACATTATGGGTATAGAAGATAAATATATAAATATTAAAAATAAAGAGATAAATTTATAAATAATTAAGTTTAAAAATATAAGTACAAAATATTATTTTTATATAAAATTAAATAAAAATGACATTCAAATAAATATATTGTATAATGATTAGTGTTATACAGATATTTTAAGTTTTTTTTTAAGAAAAAAATTTATTTTAACTTAAAAGAAATATATTTTTAATTTTTGCATCCAAGATGCATTGTGCCTGTGTGTACAGTATCAGTATCAAAAATACGAAATGTTATACAGTTGAAATATCTATAGATTATAGGTTATTGTAGTTTTTTTTTTTTTATTGATTTAAGTTATTTTAAAGTATCTATAAAACTATAGTTATCAAGTATAATTTTCTAGAGCCATATAGTTCTGATAAATTTTAGATGGATAAAAAGAAATTGTTAGGAGGTAAAGAAAGAAACTTATATGTAAACTGTAAACTATAATAAATAATTCAATTATTTTTTATTTTAATTATTCAGTAATTTAGATTCGTATTCTTAAATTTTAAAATTGTTTCGTATTTAAAATTTGAATTCGAGTGTTTTTGAAAGTTTTTGTTGAACGAAATGGAAAAAAAAAACTTAAAATTTATTAGAGGTAAAAAAAAAGGAAAGAGTATATACCCGTAGTATCCATGGATATTTTCAGAGTACATGTGAACGAATTCTAATTTCTAAGTATGGGAACAGTTTTATTTGCAAAAATTTTCAATTGTGAGTAGAATTATTTTATTTTTAGAGAAGAAAACAAAATTATTACTCAAATATATAATTTTTGAATTTTACAATGGAAAGGAGCTGCGTGATTTTCAATTTTCTTTCCGTAGGCATATAAATCGGCAATTTTCATACTAGTCATAGTTTCTACTGTCAATACATCAATCAATAAAGATTTTGTGCAATCA
>CATIWF010086731.1:0-25895 GCA_949630135.1 Balakata baccata
TATTTGTATGAAAGGATGTTAAGAGATAATCATATAAGGAAAAGAAAAAGTTTTGAATTTTCACAAGTTTTCAATAACGGAAAGTCTATAACACCTGCTTATATAATTGGGTTAATTTTAATTATATGAGAGGGTGTTACAGGAAGTGAATAAAGTGACTCATTGCTTAGTTAGAGTCTCTATTTCATATGCTTTACCTTCATTTTAGTATGTTTCTCCTCCTTTCTTAGAGGAGCATATCAATTATTATGTATTGTCATCTTGATCAATAAAGTTCTTATTTTTTTAAAAAAAGAGCCAAAACAAATCTTCACAAAAAAAAAGTGTATGATTAGTTTCAAATCGTAAAACGAATGAAAATATATATATTGTAGGCAAATGACTCATTTTACAGTAGCAAAACTAGACCCCTTGAGTTAGGAGGATAATGGACTATAAGACTAAGTAAGAGAAACAATGAATATAAATTTAAATCGATAGTGTAAAAATAAACTTCTAACATCCTTCATTAAAAAGATAAATAATAAAAAATGATATATATTTTCATATATTTTAAAAAGTTAAGAGGAGACTATAGTCTCTCTCAAATGAATGTAATTTTACTATTGCCGATTTAGCCTTTCGATGCTGTTAGTAGAGTATTCATGAAAAATGTCCAACCCAAAATCGAACTCGATTATGTATATACATACCCATCATAAATCCGATTGGTATTAACCGATTAATACCTGAAACCGTTTAATAATCTATTTATCATTAAAAAATTTAAAATAAAATGAAATTTAAACTAAATAAATAATTAAAATTTAATAAAAATATACAAACAATATATCATAAATTACTACAAAATCAAATAAAACAAACAAAATAAAAAATTCAATATATTTAAATTAAAATAATTCATCAAATTGTATAAAAATAATATTAAAACAATAAAATTTAAATATTTTACATCATAATAGAAAAATTATATTTCAAAATTTCAACTCTCATTATATTTTTAATTCAACAATACAGAAAAATAATTAATTATATTATTACATTCAACAAATGAAAATAAAATAAATTATATATATATATAATTGAATTTCTCGAATAACAGATATTTGATGATCTATATCCGTACCGATCTCAAAACCTTAATGAAATTACTTATTAGGATTTAAATGAATTTGGATAGATACAGATATCTTCAAAATTCGTATCTATTGTCATCCCTGTGCAAAGCCATAAGGATAAAATTGCAGTCCAAAATATTAAACATCACTAGTTTTAAAGGTTAGATACCTATTTATCAGAATGTGAGATTTCAAATTAAATCTACATAAATCATGCAATTAATTTTGGGCAGACTATAAATTTGGATTAATTAGATACTATTGTAATTTACCCTAGGTCATTGATATATGGAATTTCTCTGCAAAAAATGGTGTTGATAAATGAAATAAATAATGGGGAATGGACAAATTGCCCACCCAGTTTTATTCCCAAAATTCCATATCTTATCTCGATTTAGAACAACCCTATTCCGCACAAGGCTAAAATATTACTCACCTCAGGTCTGAGAACGAACTAGCGACAAACGCTGTGTCCGTCATCATCTTCAACAGAGCTATGTTTTCCATATCGAAATAAAATATTTAGCAGAAAGCGACCGTCGATCTGACCCATCATTTCGGAAAGAGAGAAAATGCTCCAAATTCGAACCCATCTCCATCGAAACACTGTGTCTCTCTTCGATTCAGCAAGTTCCTTCATTCAAATACGTTATAATTGATCCTTTTTTTATAGATATAGAAGCAAAATTTTCGCTGTATACTTTTCACTCGTATATATAGATATACAGGAATAGGGATATAAAGATACATAGGGAGGGAGGGATGGATCCAGAGCAGACGTTTATAAGGGTACAAGAGAGATTCTCACAGATGCTAACGCCTAAAGTGAGGGCTGCTTTAGAGTATGTGTATTTGTTCATAGCCATCACTCTCTTTTGCATTCTGGTTGTTATGCACGCCAATTATGTTCAACAGGTGATTTCAGTGCTTTTTTTTTTTTTAGGTCTTTTGATCAACTTTTATCGTACTTTTTAAATTTTCTCGTTTGAAGATTGTAATTTTCGACTGTTAGTGGCGATCATTTGCAATTTCAATGATACTAGAATTGAGGGGTTAAGCCTTGCTTTTGGGTCATGTTTGACGAGTTAATTCTGCTTAATTATCCTAATTTTGACTTGTAATTGGCATTTTTGGGTGGAAGAAGGGAAAGGAGGATTGAATCGGTAAAGAATCATTAGATTGTTTGAAGTTTACTATAATGCAAATTTTAAAGGATACCTACAAAATGTCAAGTAGAGTAGTATAGAAGTGTTGTACATTTTTTTATTAGGCATTTTTGTTTCGATTTGTTATTTTCTGATCCTTGAATTTTATGACCTTTTTAATGAGAAACTGACTCTTTTGCTATGAAAGCCTGGATGCTCAAGTGAGTTCTCTAGCGTTGACATGATGGAAGCGCAGCTTATTCAAATCAAGGTATGTAGTCTTCAAGCTCAAACAAAATGTAGTTAGCTAGAATATCTTATTGTGATAAATATTTGCCAGGATGTTACTCATTTATCTTGAGCAGGCAGTCTTATATATATATATATATATATATATATATTCGAAGTGTATTTTGTTATTTTATTTAAGTAGAAATTTAATTCATTTATTTTTCTTTTCCATTTTTTTGACACAGAGAAGGTTAACTTCTGCTTCTTTGTGTAGATAACCAGTGCAGGCTTGTGGTCTCACAATGAGTCTGAGTCAAATGTGAGAGATACTCCTGGCATGGTGACTGCATCAGATAAATTAGAACTAAATGTGGATGGAGATGAATTGGCATTTTTAGCTCCAAAGTTTTGGTTGAATTGGAGAGAGAATATGGCTTTGAAATTCTGGAAGACAGAGTCTGAATATGTTGAATATCAACCTGGGAGCTCAATCGACCATGAAAACGCCAAGCCACTAGTTGATGATGTTGCTAAAACTGATACAGTAGAGATGCGTAGTAGTTTCCCTGCATCAGCCAAGGAAACTCTGAAAGCAGCCATCACTCACTTTGTCAAAAAGTGGCACAGGCGTCTATCATTCATTTGGAGACATGTATTCCAAATCATACAGAGTTTCCAGAAGTTGTGGGTGAGTTATTTTGAGAACTTAATATTCGTGCTGAACCTATTTCCTTTTATATTTCTGTTCTCTTTCTCTATCTTTGAACTAGTCACTGGAGTATGTTAGGTTTTCCTGTCTAAACCTAGGTTGCAGTTTATTTCTCTATAGCATTTCAAGCATGCTTCCGTGTGAAATTTTATTGGTTTGAAAGCATGAATTCAGAGTAAGTCTGCTATATGGTGATGCAATGTAATGTCAGAAAGAGGGCAACTGTTATAGATTCTTTAAATTCAGGTCAAAGAGGCTTTGATATTTTGTTGAAGGATCACCCAACTTAAATGTGTATATTGGTAGCTCAGGGATCAAGAACAAATTTCTTACTCTTATGGTTGCTAATAACTATGTCTGTACTGGATCTAGTGCACCTAAATGTGACCAAATGCAAATGGAGTGGTTGCTAATTTTGTTAAAGGAAATGGTCAATTAGTGGGTTCTCGTCTCATTTAATTTGAGACAAGAAATAACTGACCATCTAGGTTGATCCACATCATGACATGGTTAGGTAATGCATCAGGGATTGACCTTTTCTCCTCTGAAGGAAATGTCACATCATAAATTCTACAGACTTTTGACGTTTTTTCATGCTTTTGATATAGTATACTTTGTTTTTCAATTCGAAAGAGAATACTTTTATTGATTACTGCTATTTGTTTTGTTGTTAGTTTGCAATGGTTGCTTATCTATTGTCCTAATATTAAGGTTGGACAAGCAAAATTAAATTTGCTATCTAGTGGAATGTACAGATACTTGATGTTTTAGGTGCCCTCGGAAGTAGTCCTCAAAAATTTTGAAGTAGGAATATGCTTAATGCTTACATACTGATCCTAACTTGATCATCATGGATTAAGGTTTCTTTTTTGATATGAAATTTCAAGTGCAGAATATCACAGGAATCCATTTAAATCTTGATATTCCCAAGTGGATGAAAATACTTTACTTGGACAGGCTTAACTCATATGCAGGTAAAGTAAGCTCCTTGCTTGCTGGTTAAGATAATTTTGTGGACACTAGATAGTTTAAGCTTATCTGGGAACTTGCGAAGGTAGGTTTTTTTTTGTTATTTTAATCTGTTTTCAGGTCCTCACTTGGTTAGAAGATAATCTAAAATCACAGGCTGACTTTGATTAATGATGAATTATCAAGTATGTTAGACTTATAGTGCTTTTAGGGAATAGTCGTTTTATTTTGGTCTTTATCAGTTCGGAGGAAGTGGTTTTGATTCGATTAGAGGAGCTTTAGTGTCATGTTTAGTTTTGCAGGGTCAGGGATATTAATCCTATTTTGGTTTCAATTTCTTGGTGTTAAAATTTGTCAATGGTGGCTTAGTGGAAAAGATCGGAAAAAAAATCTCTCTTACTGATCCTTCTTGGCAGTTTTAGTTTGTATGGAGAGATTGGATTAAGAGAGCTTTAGAGCATGAGCCATCACCTTTCTCCACAACTACAGATAGACTAATTTTATTTTTATTTGCACTATTGGTTTACTTATAAATAGATTGGTTTTATAGCTTTTACATTTGGTTTTACTGCTTATTGCAATATGGATGTACAAGCTTTGATTGAGCTTTATTTGCACTTTTTGATCCTTATGTCCATATGTTTCTTATGAATCTTTCATACATGGATTGGCACTTTGTTGTTTCTGTGGAAAATAACTTTTCATAGTGGTTTTCTCTGCTTATCTTTTATGTGTAATATGCTTAATACAATTAATAAGAAGTTATTCTATCTATTTCAGTTCAATGGCTGGAGAATAAGAGCAAGGCATTTGAGCCAACTTATTTGTACACCATGGAAAAGGTATTTTTCATCTTTTTTTTTTCTTTTCTAAATATAGTTCATTTCTTGGTTGAATGATCAAGAACATATAAACGTTTCAATGTTTCTCAGTTTTGACAAAAAATTTTAATTTTGGTATTACTTAAGAAATTGGGTGCAATTTATTGCTTAATACTAATTCAAATAGAAAATATTTTTGATTTATTTTATCTCTCATTTGCCCCGTCCGATGGTCCAATTTTTGTCCTCCCTAACCTTGTTTGAGTTAAACCTTCACTGCAAGATCTTCTGCCTAAGACAAAAGACTCAAAACATAAAAAATCCATACCCAAGTTCTCACAGCCTGGCAAAAGTAAAAAAAAACCCAACCAAAATACTCACACACTGGCAAAGTCTTCTGCACCAGAATCATGCATGAACAGCCAGAATCGAAGCAAATGCTCATGGATAAAGATTTTGATCTACTGCGTCCTATTTTTGGACAAGAGTCATGGCATTAGATGGTAATTTCATGGTGGTCAAAGTGTTCTCTAGTCTAGATCAGTTAAGGGAAGCTTGGATTGGTGGTCAGTTGCTTTGATGAATCTTGTATTTTGGGTTTTCTGAAAATATCTGGTAAGATGAGAACAGACAGAGAGGGGGAAAGGAAAGAAAAAAACTAAAATGAAAAATTGTTTGTTTCCATTTGTAACATTTTTATTACTATGTATTTTAATTTTGACAATTGGCTGAACTTACTTCAGATTCCTAGAATTAAGTTTGGATTTTCTGTCATTTGGTCTTATTTCTGTAAATTCCATTATATAAAATATTCCACATCGGATGACACAATGAGAAACTTTATCCCTGTAGTTTTGTAGCTTATTTTATCTATGCATCTAACAAAAGTTGTTTTGGTTGCAGGGCTATTTCTTGCTTCCTGAAGACGCTAAGTCTCGGCATAATATTCGTACTGTTAACATTAGCATATCAGCTCGGCATCCATGCTTTGGGAACAGGTGATTTTTCTCTCTTGTTACTTATCATCTTCCGTCAATGCATTTATGGCTGTTACTTGAAGTTGACCTTTGTTTTCCTGGACTAATATTGCTGATCATAAAATATACTATTGGGAGGATTTGGTACTTTGGCATTTATTGGGGGGCTTGAAACTTTTGGATGTTAACTTTAAAATGGTTCAGGTTTGGAGTCTGAAAATGCTTAAAAATAGTGTGGCTTCGAAAAGTTTGATTATTTAATAAGGTAAAGATACAGGATTTTCAAGATAAAAACCAGGGTAAATCTACCATGAATATCAGTGTTAAAGTGCTTGGTAATTTATGTCCAAGACTTAGCAAGCGACACCATCTAACAATCTTTTACCTAAGCTGCCCTTATTGTTTCATTTAGTTAATTTGTAAAGAAAAAAGCTTGAGGCATCTGTTCTATGCTTGTCCATGCAGCTGTCTCTTCTCAATGAATACATTTTTTTTATAGGTGGCAGCAGCTTCTCATTAACAGAATTGTTGGATATGATACCATACTGATGAATAGTTTATTGAGTTACCCTGGACAAGGTAATAGCTTCAATCCTACATTTCTCATACCTTTTTAATTCTGAATTTGCCTTCTTTATGTAGGTTATAAGTACATGAATAGATACTAAGTTTATAATTAATCTCATAAATGAACAATTTGTTCTGAGTTGCTTAATTTAATTTTTATATTTTTCTTAGTTTAATTCCTTTCTCCCGTTCTTGGTTTGATTCAGCCACTTCTGCTGTCAATTGTTGTGACTTGTGAGCCATCCCAGCAACATTGTCTAGTTCATTATTCTGTAAATTTTTAAGTATGAAGACTTATTTCTAGTTCTTGGTGTGATTTATCAAGGGCATCAAGCTTCTCTCAGGGGGTGTTGGCTGCCGTTACTGTATCAGTGCACTTTGCTTAGTTGCCACAAGTGGCTATCTCATTGTTTGAGTTATAGAACTCTTTTGGCTCTGGTCATTTTAGATGTCCTGACTTCTTTTGCTGCTTTTATTCTTTTTAAGTCTTCAATTTCAAATCACATTCCATTTTCTCTGAAAATGGCTGATTTATTATCATATGCTATATATTGAGAAATTCATCAGTCCTTTGCCTAGCTTGTTGGTTGGAATCTTGTAACTCCAGTTGTCTGCAGAAGAGATCTGAGGAATAAGGAATTTTAGACAAAGGAGAGAATATGCACACGTATATACATATATTACTTTGTTCTCCTTTTATCTGATAAATGCTGTGCTTAGAATTTGATAATATGATATGATGTCTGGTCCAAGTACTAATATATAATGTGCAATAATCCTTGAGGACGTTGATTATGGAATTTTAGTTAATTTATCATTCATCTTAGCAGTTCTGTTTTTTGCACCTTTTTCCAGGCTATCTTTACAATTTTCAGACGAAGGAGTGCTATAATCTCAGTTATCCACAAGAACCACTTGAAGGTCCAGCAAAATTTGGAGGTCTGTTGAATAATGCCTTCCATATATAGTAGTGGCATTTTGCATCCAATCAGATTGCAACATCTAGCAGATATGGGTGCTTGCTACAGTATTTTAGTAAACCACTTAAATCCTTGTTCTAATATTGGTGATTTGTAAATGCTATTAGGTACCTAGATAAAATATTTTGCTTAAAATTTTAATGGATAGATATAATTACTGCTCTGATGAGTTATTCTTTTTTCCGCTTCAATGTAGACTATCTTGTTACCAAGTGTGGGGTGCTAATGATGTCGCTGTTTGTTTTCTTTACCACCACAATGTCAGTGTCCTTTACATTGAGAGAGACTCAGACTCGTATGCTGAAATTCACAGGTGTGTTTTATTTTTATTGGTAATTAGATAATGAATAATAGTGTTAACACCATTCCATTACATGCATACTTCTAATTCTTGCACTTCTGATATCTCTTTATGCCTCAAAATCTCGTAAGAGGCTTCCATTGTTGGTTAGGTTACTAAGGTACTACAATCTCTGCTGATGGTTAACTCAGTTTCAATCTATTGAATTGTCTCAAATGTATTGAATGCAACCAAAGTACTTGCTTTGGTTGCCACAAGTGTCATTTTTCCTTCACCCCTTTCTTCCTTTGAACATGATTTGCATGTTTACTTTCTAAAATTTGCAGTGCAGCTTCAACACCATGCTCGACATCGATTGCCTACTTTTCAGTTGATCTTTGTGCATGTGATCGAGTCACTTGTCTTTGTTCCAGTAAGAACACATCTTACTTAATGATATATTCTTACAATGATTCTCCAGCTTCTTATTTTTACTTGTTCAGAATTTTTCTTGATGTCAACCTATATATTAGTTTTATTTTTTGACATCCTCTTTTGTAATTCTCTCTATCAGGTGTTGACTGATGGTCTTCTTTACTGTCTTTGCAGATAATGATTGGGATCTTATTTTTTCTATTTGAGTTTTATGATGATCAACTTCTGGCTTTCATGGTCTTAATTCTTGTTTGGCTGTGTGAACTATTCACATTGATCAGGTCTCTCTCCTCTCTCACATATTAGGAAGATATTGGGTCTGCTTATGCATTCTCTTTGGTTGATATTGTGTATGGGCTGTCTGTATAATTACCATTGTAGCATACTAAAATATTTTCGTTTTGATAGCATACTACATTTTTTTTCCTCACTGTTTTGCAACTTGGGTCCTTTTGTTTCATTAGTAGTTAAGGGTTTGAACGGGCAAGATTGGTCAACATAGACAATATTGGCAGATGTTCTGATTTGTCTTGGTTAATTTTTTGTTTATTTGTGATCGCTGATCTGGTAGATGCATTGAATGGGAAGGTATGGACTTTGAATGTACCTGATATGTGTTGTTAATGGAGGCTTTAATAATGGAAATGGCCTAGGTAGGATTGCTATGACTTAATAGACCTATTCATAGGCCTAGGGAACTGCATTACCCGGCCTAATTACCAAAATATCATGTTGGGGCAAAGGTTTTTTCACCTAAACCTGACCGGGACCAAGGTTGAAGTGGTCCAAGCCTAGGAATTATATCCCTTTAAAGGCTAGGCCCTTAAATTTCTTACATAGATTGTTTATAAGTATTTGGACTGAACTTGATTAAAATGTTAGGCTTGATTGGGCTGGTCTTGTGCCAAGCATAAAAATCCTACGCTTAACCACATAGGCCTACTTAATGAACAGGTGTGGTTATAGGTTCACATTATTGTTCAGCCATCACATTGGAATATATTCTGCATTAGATATCTGCTTGCACTGTTGGCTAGTGGAACTTAAGAAAGTGTATAAGAATGGTGTCGGGTTAATGTGTATGGTTTTGTGTTTATTTCTTATCCTTATTGTCCTTCCATCAACTGCAGCGTTCGCACACCGATATCAATGAAGTTCTTTCCGCGCTTTTTTCTGCTATATTTCCTGGTTTTTCACATCTACTTCTTTTCCTATGCCTATGGTATGGACCAACCCAGTGTTCTTTTGATTCACTATTCTTTTAGCTTGAAAATATTATCAGGCAAAATCCATTATTTGGCCCCTGTTCAACTATTCACGATGCAGTGCCTGGACTTATATTTCGATGATTTGAACCTGTGTACTATTATTTTATTAACAATTGAGTCATTTTATGCTAAGTTTTTTAAAAATTAGATTAACATTGTTAGCCTCCTAATATAAAATTATTTTTCTATCCAACTTGGGTTTTAATATAATATTACAATTAGTTGGATTGTGGACACAGTTCAATTATACTTGGATCCATATTACATTTGATTCAAGCTGAACAAAAAAAGACAATTATGTATTAGCAGACTATCAACATTAATTTTTTTTTTCTTTTTTTTTAAAAAAACTCAATTGTTATTAAAATAATAGTACCATCAAAGTAACGATTGAGGGGCCAAATTATGGTTTTTACCATGTTATTATCTAATGATATTGCTCGAATTATTTTCCAGGTTTTTCATATTTGGCTCTCTCTACAACTGCAGCATTTATGCAGCACCTCATCCTATACTTTTGGAACCGTTTTGAGGTAATAATTAGAATCTTATTTTACGTATTTGACTTTGTTAGAGTTTTAATCTCTCTTTTAGACACACCAGCTCTCACAAATAAGGTTGCAATGATGAATTAGGGTGTGACCTGATTGGTCTTTTCATATTCTTTAAGGATGTTGGGATTACAAATTTAGTCTCCCCATCTTCCAATCTGATTATCACCTTGGTGAGCGTTGTTAAGAGGAGAGTATTTCTGTTGTATAGTTTGCTGGCTCATGGAGCCTCCAATCAACCCAAAAAAGAAAAAGGTTTGCAATAACTTACTGAAGAAAGTTGCATATTAAATTTTTCCTAGTCATTAGCCCATAAAATACATTTAAATGATTTGAAACAATTATCCATACAATGTGCAATCAAATTTTTTACATCAAAATGCCATCACATATAAATCTACTACCATTTATATTAAGTTCCTAAGCAGTATTAGAAATTTCATTAAATCGATCAACAACAAAAAAATCCAAAATATACTTGTACAAATAATTTTTATAAAATAATTCAGTTAAATTAACCCATATAACAAAAGCACATCCTACTTGACCACAATATAAATATAACTTCATAATTTGAATGCTTTGGAAGGAAAAAATTATAAAGATAATATGAACAAATACCTTTTGAAAAGAGAGGAAATTGGGCGTCTAGAGAAATTAAAACACCTATGTTTGGAAAGGAGAGAAATATAGAGCAGAATGTCAACCAACTTGTTTTCTTTAATGGAATTGAAATGGGAAATAAATATAAGGTGTCTGGAAGCCATTTGGTCATAAGAAGAATACTTGGATTTATAATTTAATGATACCACTTGACCAATAAACAAAACTAAGACTTGGTAAAATTACTTGCAGGGAGTGAAAGAATTTTGTATTGATAGAATTACCTTCCAAATATGAAACAACCTTTATGAAAGTAATGTGGGAAATAAAGATGAAATGAAGAGGATTGAATTCTGGAGTTTTTAGTGGGAATATGGGGGATTGAGACTGTCATGTGAATTGAATATGATATCAGATCAGAATGTCACTTATCAACTAATTATGAAGTCCCTTGTCAAATTTGTATGAATCTATATAAAGACCAACTTTATTATCTATAGATATGGATGTAATATAGGCTTGACGGTGCAATTACACTGGTGGAGTGTAGTGTTATATTAGTCCTTGATAGAAACTTCTTCACATAGTTTTCTATGCTACACGTATCTCAGGTACCAGCTCTGCAAAGGTTTATGCAAAACCGGCGGTCTCAGCTTCAGCAACATCCAGACTTCCATATCACATCATCAACCATTCTTGCTTCGACTTTACACATCACAAGATTAAACACTAGGAATGAGGGGGGTCCGGTAAATGCAGACTTGGCATCCTCACCTGGATTTAGGCCTGGATCTGACCAAGCAATGCCAGCCAGTGGGGTAGAACCTCCTGGGTCTCAACAGCGCCTGGGAAATGACAATCTGAGCAGAGTAGGCAACAATATGCAGATTCCAGCACAAGTTGATATTCGGCAAGCAGAAACCGGTCCCAGCCCTGGATCCATGAACTCATTTAGTTCATTGTTGTTATGGATCTTGGGTGGGGCTTCTTCAGAAGGCCTCAACTCATTATTTTCGATGTTTAGAGACGTGAGAGATCAAGGACAAGTTTATGCTGAATCACCCACATCTGAAAACCCTGCCACACAGGATGTGGAATAGTAGTTGATAATGAGTTTTCTTGTTCTCTACGCCGAATCATATATATGGTGAATTGTGTTATGGAATGTACAGAAAATGCAAATATGTAACATATGTTAAAAAAGTTTATCAAAGTTTGTTCACCTGAAATCTGCGAAAATTCAAAGGGACACATAAATTTGCTGGTTGAAGAACAGAACTACTGCCAATGGGACTTCATTAGGAATGCTGCTGCTCCTCTCAAAGTTAAAGATTAAGGAATGTTGAGATTTTGCCTTATAAAAACTCTTGAAACAGATGGTAGTAGTCGATCAGGGCATGCACCTCTATTCCTTTATATTACCTACATTACGAGGTAAGTAATCCACACTTGGATTGCTATCTCAGTAACTTTTAACTCAATTCGATCAACTTTACTGTTTATAAAAGTCTTTGAGTGGGACAAGGTAACTAGCAATTCTACATTCTTTTCTCACGTTTTTAATTTTTTTAGAATTCGTGCTCTCCCCAAAACACCAATAAAAGAAAAAACAGTTTTTATAACAAAAAAAACAAAAGTAATGTTCTGATTTGGCCAAAAAAACTAGAATTTGGTCAATTACGCCAACACTTTTTCAGATTATTTTCAAGTTTGAGGATAGTTGTCGCGTGCTTATAAAAGCAGGAAAAAAACCCATCATGTTTTTCTTAGAAAAGCAGGCTAATAGAAACAGCAGGCAGTAATTTTTATTACAAGATCGATTCCTAGAACAGAAATCTCATTGTTGTGTCAATTTGGTCTTGCATACCCAATAAATAGAGAATCAGGTGAAAACACTGTTGCAAAAGAAAATCCCGAGACCAAGCTTAGAAAATCAATCTTCTGCTGTATCTGAGCGAATAGCTGTAACAAAATCAAACAAAACATTGTTATCACAAGGAATGCTTTCAAAAGTAAGTAAAGCAGTCTGAATGCTAGTTATAGTGCATGCACCAAGGACAATAACTACAAGAAAAGGCAACAACAAAAATATGCAAGTATAGTACGCCATGGACGACAGGTACCATTTTCAATATAGAAACAGCAAAAACAATAGCTGATGCATTCCGTGCATAGTTGTTCCCTGTCGATGCCAATTTCAAGACACCATAAATAAGCATGAAGCATAATAATGCACTTAAATGCAACATTCCATTTGGAAGATCTTCGTCCATCTTCTCTTTAGGCAATGATCAGACTGATGGAGTTGCCATTTACTAGCAAAATGATTGAACATTTTTGATACATGGTCACATGGATAATTTTCCCGTTGGAATATTTGTTTGTTGATCGTTACAATAATTTTAGCATTTTTTAACTAACAAATTAAAATTTAATAACATTTTGAGAGATACAATAGTTTCAAATAATTTCAGGTGAATACAATAATTTTTGCATTTTTTTAACTAACAAATTAAAATTTAATAACATTTTGAGAGATACAATAGCTTCAAATAATTTCAGGTGAAATTAATCATCCTAATAATAATGATAATACTAATAAAATCTTTCAAACAAGTTTCTTAATCTCAATAACACACTAGCAACTCCAAAAGACTACCACAGCAAATGAATAATTTGTGTGACTCCATTTTTTCGGTTAGAAAAGGTAGAAAACAACACAACATCCAGCTAATGCTAAAATAACAAAGTTGAACAGGAGAAGTCGATCGCCCAATAATGGAAATGAAAATCTGCCACACCAACCCGTAAAGAATGCAAGAAACTGTTTGCCAATAAAAGCCAGTATAATTTTACTCATGATATCAAATGCAATTTTTAATATATATAAGTTAATTATCATAAAAAACCATGGCATCAAAGAAAAGTTATAATTTGATGACAAAATTGAGTCTTCCGCCTAAGAGTCCAAAATCGACATGAAAGAGAAGCAAACCTGAAAAGACCACATTAGAGTCAATAAAACTCTTTTTACTGGAGATGTGAGAAAGGAGACATAAAAAAACAATGAAGAGAGAAACTAGCTAAAAATACATGGTGGGAAGAAGGGGTATGACAAAGGTTGCTATATGTTGCGTAAAGTGTAAACATTTCCCACAAATTGCATCGACAAAGGACCTTCTTGTAATAACTAGCAAACAAACTGAGCAATCCTAAATTCATAAAGAAAATTCGAAGCAAAATTTTATCATAATAAAATATAAGTCAATTATATGCAAGTTATTACCAAGAAAAGGTTAACTGCGTTGCAGATTATACAGAATCCATGTTCTTTTCTTTTCTTTTCTTTCTAACCAAACTATAACGTCATTGGATCAGACTCAATTGGCAAGCACAAAAATATTTTTGTTATTGAAAAGATTATCAAATTTGTGGTTTTAAAGATTCAAACAGAATATTTTATACATTATTATTTAAAAAAACTATTAATGGAAAAATAAAATGTGATGATTGACACAGTAGAAATAAGGATGTTTAGTAATTGTTATGCTGACATTATAAAAATTTAAGTTTGGCCACATAGCAGTTGTATTCATGAAATATTTAGCTCCAAAAGGACATTGATGGAGTGGCGAGTTAAAGAAAAATATCAAAGGTTGAGCAACCAGAATCAAGGATGGGTACAAATAAATAAATGAGAAAAACAAAAACAAAGAATAATAATCTAGGACACCAAAGAGAACAGAAGCACGGAAGAAATCTAGAAGACAGAAGACAAGGATTTTAAGCGATATACCAAAATAAGTTAATAAAATAAGCTCCAAGGATGCCTTCAATTCATAAACAAAGATTAAGAAATCGCATTTTACATGTGAAAACCTTGCCAATCATAGTAGCGCTATTATTTCTGCATGCGGTATCATTTAATAACATTTCTAGCATCAAATTGCAACTATATTTTTCTGACAAAAGTGATAATGGTACAATCTAAGTTGACACCAGAAACAAGCAAATTAGCCCATGCAATGCAGGTTTGCACATATTTTTACTGTTAACAGAACCACCAATTCAATATGTCCTACTTTTTGGCCATGTTAAAAGCTTTTCTAAAAAAATTTTGTGTTTTTAATTTTTTTTTGAGTTTTGAAATCTGTTTTTGGTGGAAACATATAAACAGATGATTTTATAAAAGAAAACAGTCAATTATATAAAAAAAATTCCAAACTTGCTTTTGGACCGTTATCAGCAATCCCAAACACCCCTTTTGTGGGACGGAGAAAGTAGTATACAGATATAGTCACTAAAATGATTAAGAACCAAACAGAAACCTTTGAATCTGGCTATTGGCAAAAGTTTGAAAAGGCATATAATCAAATTAAGGTTTGATATTCCAATTTATGGGCTTTAATTAGAAACGACATGACAAACGCCATCAAGATTCAAGAAAATCAATAAAAACAAATAAATCAAGAAGAGCAAAAACAATCCAATGAGGAAAATTGAAAAATCAAACAAAACCTGAAACAACCAGATGGAGAAAGTGAAAAAGAAGGGATCATACTGGGTTTTTGGGGCTTGGCATCGACCCATTTGGAAATGGAGAAATGGACCTTCTCGCGACTAAGAGCTTCAGACTTGTAGGGCTCTTTGAGGCAATTCCTAACCAGATTTGCGCAGATGTTTGAGTAGGTTGTATACGTCATCCCTGCTGCTCTCCAGAATGGTACCGCTGCGTTCGACGCCATTTTCAACTCTCTTCTCTTCTCTTCTCAATAACCAAAATTACTTCTGCAGTTCTGCTAGTGTGATTTAAAGTTTTTCCAGACTGGGCCTTCACCTGTTTCTCAATGGGTCTAGAGGCCCACTTTATTTTTAGGGAAAAAAATGGCATTTTTTGTTACAAAATTATGAAAATTTGACAAAAAAAAAAAACCAAATTGTATTGTAGACTCATGTCAATTCCGCGTTAGTAAATAAAATAAATTTATACAATTATTAAATATATATAGTAGTAATTTTATAAATATTTATTATATGCTTATTGAGAATGATTTATTAGAAATAAAATAAAGATTTATTAGTTTATTATTACATATTATTAGCTATTAATTATATTATAAATTAAAAAATAATTAAAAATAATATAATATTTATTAAATTAAATATACAGTTCATTTTCTTTAAAAAAATTCAACATATTCATATCTACATATTAAAATAAAAAATAATATAATATTCATTAAATTAAATAAATAAATGAAATGAACTTCTACTAATAAATTAATGTCTTTTACTAATAAACTAATAAATCTTTATTAATAAATTTTTACTTTTTTAAATGAATTTATAATTTTATAACAAAATAATATGTCTCAATAAAGTAATGAATATTTATTTTGTTATTAATGAATCTTTTATTTTATTGTTAATGAACTTACAATTTATAATTTATAGTTTACAAAAAATTGAATATTTGTTAATAAATTAATAAATTTTTATTTTAATAGTAATTAATCTACAAATTTATAACAAATAAGCTATTCTCAATATACTAATGAACATATCAACAACAGATGATGAATATTTATAAAATTGTCACCGTATATTTAATAACTATACAAATTTATTTTATTTATAAAATTATTATAATTTCTTGTACGTATAATAGATCTCGATCTATAATGATATATGGATTAGAGTTTATGGTATAACAACTCATAAAAGGGCAATGATTTCAACATCATACTAATTAATATTATTCTTGTAAATTAAATTTTAGCATGGTGATATAAGGTCTCTCTAACCGATGATAATAATAATAATAATAATAACAACAGTATAGTTGTTGAAAATTCTAATGACACATTTGCTATGTCTCGTTTAGAAATAAAAATGATGTTTTTATTCTAAAGTTGAGTTGACTATCTTATATAGAACTAAAACATTTAATAATAGAATTTTGATTCATATTTTTATAAATCTGTTCACAATTTTATTCCTTAATTTCTATTGTATAAAAATATTAATGAAAAATATTAAAATTCTAAAATAACAATATAAAAATAAATTTTATTTTTCATTTATTTGTGTGATAAAATTGACCTAAGAAAAATGCTTCAAACGGCATGAGAAAAAAAAAAATACTTCAAAACATTTTGTAAATTGATTTCCATTAAGGGTATTCAACTGTTTATAGTTTAGTTAGGTAGGTTTAAATTAAACATTTATAACTAAACTAATAAAATCAGTTATTAAACACTTCAAGTTTTAACCGAACAAGTACTATTAAAAATATCAAAACTAATACTATTTAGATTTGGTTTGGTTGAGTTGATAAATAAATAAAATTAAAATATTATAAAAATTTAATAAAAAATAACTTAAAACCATAATCAAAATAACAATATAAAAATCATTTAGGACACTACTTTAACTTCTATAAATTCAAAATATAATTTATAGATTAGTAAAGTAATTTTTGCTTAAATTATGTAGTTTCAAAACATTCATAAAAAATAACATTTAATTTTTAAAAATTCTACAAGTAAAAAAAATAATTAAATTAGATATTTCTTTTACATATATATATATATTATTGATTCGTTTTGATTTTATTAGATTTATATTTTTTAATTCAAAATTAAACTAAAAAATGGATTTATAAAAAATTAAAAATTAAAACTTTCCATCAAACCATCTAAATTTTATTTTTAATTTGGTTTGATCGGTTTTGGTAATTTTTATATAGCATATATAGAGATTATCTTCCCAACCATTTTGGCCACATGCAAAACTATTTATCCAACTAAAAAAAAATTAAAAAATTATATTTTCTTTTGTTCCAAAAAAAAAAAAAAAAAAAAAGAAAAGAGCCGAACATCAACAGAAATATTTCCCCATTTCTTGGCGAACTGAATTCTATGCTCGCAGCTGACACAAAGAGCTGCACGAAAATGGCAACATCATCGACTACTACCTGGAGGGTTGGCTGTACAGCTACTTGTCTTCCATCCCTACTCAGCAGCAGAACTATTCCCTTCAAGTATCATCTCTACTTAAATTGTGCATTTTGGATTGAGAAGGAGACCAATAAGAAGCAAAAACTCGCTTCTACATTTCTCTTGTCAAAAATTTGTCCTTTGCGTCCTCTTTCTGCTTCTGCTGCTTCGCCTTTCGACCTTTCTCCTCCTCCTATTGATCATGACCTCCTAGTAAGCTCCTGTTTCTGTTTATGTATATAAAGGGGGTATCTTTGAGATTACGATTATTCCAGGAATAGCTACTATTTTGATCTCGGTTGATTGTTTTTGTATTTAGTGATTTTATCAAATGATGATAGTAGAGTCTAACTTTGAATTTTCGACTTCACTACTTGCAGGAAACAGTGACGGCAGATGGGGCAAAGGTTTCAGAAGATGGGATTATTGAAACATTTGATAACGATGATGAAGCGTTGGATGCCTTTGATAACGGGGTTGTGGTGGGTATCAGTATGTCTTTATATGCTTGGACCAAAAGAACAGAATGGGAAAATTTCTGTTGTGTTTTTCACTTCAAATGATATTCAGTGCATTTGATACTTGCTCGTCGTTCATATTAAATTGAGTATGTGGCTGCAAATTAAATTCTTGTAAAGTTGGAACTTACTAAATTGAAGGCAATTTGATGTCAAACAATGAACTTCATATGGTTATAGACTAGTGCTGATTGGTTTAGTCCTTAGTGGCTTCGCAGTTTACAGTTATCTATCCACACACAATTTCAGATAGAGTTGTTTCTTTGCAATGAAACTAATGTCCTCTGATTCAGAAGCTTTGCTTTCTGGCAGTTTTATTGTTGACTGCATATTAAATGCCAGAAGTTAGTACAAGGATATCTTTGTAGATTAACTTAGAAATTACTTTACATAGAAATAATAAGATTAGGACCTGCATGTTAATCTCTAATTGAGATTAGGTTGAATGAAACAATCAAATTTTGTACTTTTCTTTGAACCTGTAACTATTTGATGTCCAGTTTAATTCATTACTTTCTCGGTTTGTAATGGTCTAGGTTTTGGACCTTTCACATTTTGGACGAATAAGAGGTATTTTCTTTCGGGTCCTTAATCTTTCTATTCATTCTTAGTCATCTTTAATCTGATTGCTATACTTTAAACCTGTTATGCAGACTCTTTTGAAGCTTTCAGCTTTCCAAGAGTCTGCTACAAAAATGGTTTAGTACTTGCACTATAAGCTTCATGCATGATAAAGAAGAATGCAAGTATGAATAGGCTGTGTAGTAAATTGTGATCCTTTCTTCCTTGCCTTTTTTTTCTCCAATTCTCCTTTCCCCTCATTCATTCACAAGAAAATAATTTTCTATGAAGAGAAGAGTGGGTCGATCAATTTTGTCTTGAAGGTCTCCAAATAGTGAAAATGTAATAATCCACTTCCTAAAAGCTCTTTAGGCTATGTTGAAACTGGGTAAGTGAAGTATCTCTAAGTATTTTTCAACATTTTGTGATCTAGAAACACCTCAGTTCGGATGAAAATAAGTAACAAGTCAAATGTTATATGCTTACCTGATCAAAGACCAAAAAGAAAAATCAGTAATGTTAGATTTTTATCATAATGGTCTTTTACTTGGTGAAAGTTAATGGGATTTGTCTGTTTTGAAGTCAGTGGAGATGATCGTATTCAGTTTCTTCACAACCAAACCACTGCAAATTTTGAATATCTTCATGAAGGACAGGTAAAATCTGGAGGGATATGCCACAATTATTTTTCACTGTGAAGTCAGTACATATTTGTTAAATTTTATTCTTACTCAACACAATCATATGGGTAATTGATAGGTTTTGTTCGATTGAATCCATAGGGATGCAATACTGTATTTGTTACACCAACAGCTCGGACAATAGACATTGCACAAGCATGGATCATGGTAGTCGTTTTTATTATGTTTAAGGCATCGCATTGACTTTCTAACAGTATCTTCTTTTTGGTGATTTATTGGAGTTGTGTACAATTTGCAGAAAAATTCAATAATGTTGGTGGTCTCACCAATGACTTGTGGAAACATTACTCAAATGTTGAACAAGTATGATTCTGATTTTTCACATGTATTTATCAATTTTATTTGTGTGGATGTTGTCTAATGTTTGGTTAAAAATATATAGAATTGGAGAGTGCACTTACATGTACCTTTGCTTTCTCATTTTCACTTTGTTTACTGATATATCTGCTGTTAACATGCTTGCATGTTCTAATCTTTGTCTTACACAACTTCAGAGAGTTATTTTGTTGATCCACATACCGAGATACTGATCTCTGTGCATCAGGTTTGAAGTAGTTTCACTATAGCCCATCCTCTGTTTCTAGAAGTGCTCTACACATTAATTATTAGGCTTTTGTAGTTTAACAATTTTTGAAATATTGAAAATCCAGTAAAACTTGGGTCATGGCCATGCAGACTGATGCCTAAAACTTTGATTGTAGGTGTTGAAGGATAATTGTATTATTTGACAATAACATAGATTTTCTATTGTTCTGTTCCTGGGTTAAGCAACCGTACTGCTTCCCTCTCTCTCTCTCTCTGATTTCTTTGTTGTTTTCATGCACTATTCCGTTTAGAGAATATAGTTGTAGGTGTTGTCAACATGATAGCCTGAGATTCAGTAGGATGGTTGAAAGCTGATCAACCCTTTCCGTTGAGGTTTTGGGTTTATGTAATTGAGTTGCTCAAGAAAACCTCAAAACCTCAATTTTAATGATTCCAACCACCTTAAAGAATTAATGATAACAATAAAGGAGAGAATAGAATAGATGGAGTTTACTTTTTGTGTTTTCAGAAAATATGAGATATGATTTGTTTTACACATGTTTGCATTATTTTGTAGATATATATTTTTCGCTGACAAAGTAGAAATTCAAGATATTACCAAGAAAACATCCTTCTTTATTCTAGCAGGACCACAAAGCAACCAAGTAAGGCAAAATTTCTTGTAAGTGTGACATTTTTCTGCTGATATAGACATTAAGCATTCAGTGTTTGTGGCATGCAAAACAGGTGATGGTCAACTTGAACCTTGGTGATGTTGTTGGACAGCCATATGGTACTCATCGGCATTATAGTGTAAGATAAAGCAATTTTGTGATTCTTTACCCTCCCCCCAAAGTGTATGTTGTGGTTTTCTGAGCTGTGAGAATGAATGGGATATCTTCGTATTGAGCTCTATTCAGTAAGTTAGGAATTTGTAGTTGCTCCTTATAAACAGCATACCAGTTAATCAATACGGAAATGTTAATGAAATAGGATTTGGGCTTGGATGTTCATCTGTATGTTCATCCAATTACCTAGTCTTACTGCGGTGTTCTAGAGGATTTATTTATGCAATACCTGATCTTCATCCATCAGGCTGTATGACAGTTTCCTGATACCAGCGATCAGTAATTACCTGGAGTTAGTTTTTACAACAGTTTAGAATTTATTTTGAAGCCCTTTTTTCCCAGTAAAATCTTTTTCAAAATAATTAAAACTTCAACTTCAAGAATTTCTTTTAAGTTAATATGCGTACTAAAATTGACATCTCTTGTTTCTGTAAAGAATTAAAAGAAAATAAATGGAACTTATTTATACTGAATAATAGTATTATGCCAAAGTGTGGGTGACTTTATCACATTGAAATTTGTTGGTGCATGGGTTGTCATCTTACATATGAAAAGCATTAAAATGTGAGGTTTTCTGGTTGAAATTAAAAGGAGTCCTCTTATCATTGTTCTTTTCTTATTTCCTGTCTCTCTGTCTATTTTTCTTTGGTTTTATATATGTACATTGTTTTTTCTGGAAAAGATGGAACATTTATTAAATTTCAGGTAAATGGAATGCCTGTAACTGTGGGAGTGGGCAATATCATTTCCGAAGACGGTTATTCTCTGTTGATGCCACCTGCTGCTGCCAAATCTGTGTGGAAAGCTCTTCTATCTCAGGGTGCAATTCCAATGGGTTCAAATGCCTTGGAAAAGCTAAGAATTATTCAAGGTGGTGAAATCTGGGCTTTTAGTTTGTTGGGATATCTTGAATTAGTTATTGCATGTCATGTTTACTTGGTTGTTTTAATCAAACAATTCAAAATATAAATAGTTCATATTTCTAACTGAATTATAACTTTGATGATGTGCTTCTGGTTTTGTTCTAGTTCATTATAGTTGGAGTTGTACATTTGTTTAACGTTAGGTTGGGAACAGGTAACCATCCAAACCATCAAGATTTCTGGATTCTGCATGGGATGCAGAAGCAGCAACTTATTGGACTTAGTTTGGAAGTGGGAAAAATGGAAGAAATTCAAAAATTCTATTTTACCTTTGTTCGCGAAACAAGAGAATTTGATTCGCACCTACCTTTAATGTTATCCACTTCTCTTCCTACCTTCATAATAGTTTTCACAGGAAGATGGCCCCTTTCTGGACTTTTCCCCTTCTTATTGCTTTCTGTTTATGCTTTGTTCTTGTTCAACTAATGTTTGAATAACTCAGCATGCATTAATTTAATTTCTGCAGGAATACCTGCTCCTGGAAGGGAGCTCACTAATGAATTCAATGTCCTAGAGGCTGGTCTCTGGAACTCCATATCTCAGAACAAGGGTACTTAATTCTTCACTGAGGAGCAGCTGTCATCTGTCTTAAAAGTGAAATTTCATCTAAACTAACTCATAATTTCTCAGGATGTTACAAAGGACAAGAGACTATTGCTAGACTCATAACATATGACGGAGTGAAGCAGAGATTATGGGGAATTCATCTGTCAGCCCCAGCAGAACCTGGCAGCTTGATTACAATTGATGGCAGAAAAGTATGAGAACTTTTCTTGTTTACCATATCTATTTCTATGTAATATCTGGAACATCATAATAGAATTTCTCTCTATTCATGAAGGTGGGGAAACTGACAAGCTATACACCTGGAAGAAACAAATCGGAACATTTTGGCTTGGGCTACATCAAGGGAAATACTGTTTCAGAAGGGAGCATTGTAATTGTTGGAGACACTGTTGGAACAGTGGTAGACACTCCTTTTCTTGCTCGGCAATGTCCACCATTAAAGAGCCCTAGTTCTTGACTTCCTGTGGCTGTAACCATTTTGGGCAAATTTAAGTTTTGTTACACTGGACAAATGTGAACATATGCTTGTATTTCTAGAGTCAGTTTCCTGTAGGGGACAACCTGTAAATTAAGCATGCATAGGAAATAAGAAATGTTTTCTTGTGGAGACTGAAACCATCTCTTTTTATGAATAAAAATGTTTTTGTTCCTATTTATTTTTTATCGATTCTTACCAACATATATTAAAATATTTATATTTTATCAATTCATTTATTTATTTATATTGCTGGACATGCAGTGGGAAAAAATTGGTACAGAATAAATATATAAGTAGCATTATGCAAATCAGATATTATTTTTGTCAAAAGTGACCAATGCTGAATTTTTTTTCCTCTTTTTTAAGAAATTGAGTTGCAGAAATAACATAAGTCCCAAAATCAAAACTGCAAAAAAAAAAAAAAAAATTTAATTGATAGTATTCAACACGAGGTAAATCTGTTCTTGAATCAACTGTGCTCGCATAAGTTTAACCTTAGTTTCTTCCACCTGCAAATTCCTCCACTTCTCTTCTAATTTCTTCGCCTTGCAATTCCCAATGCACCTCAATCTTTCCTTAACTAAATTAGTCCCAAAATCTGGCAGTGTGTACCCACAGAATTCCTCTAGCTTCAGCGACTCATTCAGGCATGGATACTTCGACCCAAAATCCTCCTCTTCCGCATTAGAATGTTCATCTTCATCTTCTTCATCATCGTTATTATTTTGGGAGCCCCATATTTTTTCAGAAAGCTCGAACAACCTTAATTCATGGGGCTTGAAAAGGAATTGCTTTTCCCCACTTTCTTCCTTAGCTTTATTTGTGATATACTTGTTCTTCAGTCGCCTGATTTTACTCCTCAATTGTTTACGAGAGAAATCAATTTGAACCCATTGCTTGATGTATTCGTATAAGCCACACATATTGCCGTCGACAGAAATCCCTCGAGCAGATCGAAAATCAATCATGCCCTTCAACACTTTAATCTCATCATCCTCATTCCACACACATCTTCTAGTTGCTGATTTCTTCGATTCTCCGCCAGTGAAGGATGGCGCATCCTCCGACTCTCCCATCCCACTATTGGGTTTCTCGTCAGCTTCTTCCTCTTGGGGTTCTTCTTCATCATCTTCTTCTCCCTCTACCTGCATCAATTCATGGGGAGATTTCTTCATTCTTTTGGTGATTCGTGCGAAAGAGTATTCTCCATGAAAAGACGATTCGTCGTCGCCGTCTGATGATTCCACCATTAATCGGCGTTTAGCTGCAGCCATCAAATTGATTTGGTCGATTGTTGTGTTGTTTTTTCTGAGAATTGTATGTATGTGTGGGTATATATATATATATATAGAGAGAGAGAGAGAGAGAGGTGCTACCGACTCCATTAGTACTTAATCCTTGTCCTCTTTGAATGCGGGAATCCTTCTTCAGATTAAGCTTGGATAATATATTTTCAATTATTAAATTCAAAGTTAACGATTAAATATTTAATCATATATAACATGAAATTATTTATTATTTTAATTAATATTTACTTAAAATATTTAATATAAAAATTAATTACTTCAGATTAGCGACGGATTTAGACAAATTTCTTTCATTTCTAGCAGCCCATTTGCTACATTGGATTGCTTAAGTCATAAGATAAAAAATAAACTTATGCCCTAGTAATCCTCACCCATGAAATCAGTTTAATTAATACTCTCTTCTCCTGTATTTTTACTAATCTCTTTCTAATACAATTACGAATCCATATATTTTTTATTTGTAAATCTTATACTAGCATTTCTCTTTTCATTCATGCATCTAACATCTCTTATCTTCGATCAAACACCTGTTGCAAACTCAATGTCCTCATCTTGTATCTTCGATAGTCGAACGACCGACGACCTCTCTTCAGTAGTTTTGTCTATCTCAACCATTATCATCGAGAAAATCAATAATTTTAGTCAACAATATATACAATTCTATCTACACAGGTAAAAAGTAACGAAATTTCATTTTCTATCATATAATTTATATTTCATTGGCATCGATTTCATATTTACTTGCTTCAATTTTTCTTTAATTTCACGTTGTGCTTGAAATTGCTAAATTCATTATTCCATTTTGACAAACAAAATATTGGTTATTTGTATATGTAATGACACTAATGTGTTTGGGTGTCAATACTCTGAAAAGCTGATGTCTTTCTTTATCAAGTTATATCATACTGTTGCTAAGACAACATGGCCAAATATATGTCAACTTCTAGATGCAATGAGTATGCATATTTCTTTTATTTATTTTTTGAACTGAGAGTAGTATGCAAATATCTTTGCTAATAACTTGGTTGTACTTGATTCATGTATTCATCATTGCATCTGAGTAATGGGTTCTGAGTTTCACTTATTAGCTTTTAAGTTATGAAAAATTTCTTATTTAAATTCAATCAAATACTTGATGAGTAACTTCACTTTTGTGGCTGATAACTTGGTTGTACTAAATTCATGTGTTCATCGTTTTATCTTACATGAAGCCAAACAGAATATGGAGAAGATTGATTGAAACTATACACAAAATCAATGCGGAGAAAATTGAGAATACATATCGATGATAATGATAAATAGGAAATCAACAACTTTTAAATACAGGCAAATGATATATAAGTAATTTAATTATTCCAGCTAGTTATCACATTATCTAAACTTTTATATCAAACACTGGATTGCAATTTCGGATTAATGAATGCTAAGATTAAAATGTTTAATTAATATTAGTATTAATACTTAATATTAATCATATAGCTAGCTTAATTAATACTTAAACCGTAACGAGATTAGCAAAAGATTAAAGAGAATTAGAGACAGATTTCTTTCGTCGTAAATGCTCTGTATGCCAACGGAATTTTGGGAGATTATGAAAATTTTGACGATGGATAGTAATCTGTCCTCTAAAATTAGGAGCAGTTATTAGCACTTGGATTGACGGTTTAGCGACGGAACTGCTACTGTTCTGAACCTAGTGCCACATTAATTCACTTTTAATTTTTTAAAAATTACTAGAAAAAATAAGGACGGATTAAGCAGGCCAATATCCGTTAAATATTTATAGATTTAGCAAATTAAAAGCATTTCCAATAT